>CAUYQS010006528.1:0-48571 GCA_963574585.1 Otolemur crassicaudatus
ATTGGCTGGGGGGGGGGTCTTCCTCATAAAGACCCAGGCCAATTTTTTCAAGTGTTTCTCCTGCACTCTCTCCAAGAATCTTTATAGTTTCATGTTTTAAATTTAAATCTTTTATCCAGTGAGAGTCAATTTTTGTTAATGGTAAAGGTGTAGGTCCAGTTTCAGTCTTCTACAAGTCACCAGCAAATTCTCCCAGGACCATTTGTTAAATAGGGAATCTTTCCCCCAATTTGTATTTTTGATAGGCTTATCAATGATCAAATGATGATAAGTGTCTGGTTTCATCTCTTGGTTCTCAATTCTGTTCCATACATCTACCTCTCTATTTTTGTGCCCGTACCATGCTATTTTGATCACTATAGATTTATAGTATAATTTGAAGTCTGGTAGTGTTATTCCTCCTGATTTGCTTTTATTTCTGAGTAATGTCTTGGCTATTCGAGTTTTTTTCTGGTTCCATATAAAACAAGTACTATTTTTTCTAGGTCTTTAAAGTATGATGGTGATGCTTTGATAGGGATTGCATTAAATTTGTAAATTGCTTTGGGTAATATGGATATTTTAACAATGTTGATCCTTCCTAGTCATAAGCATGGTATGTTTTTCCATTTGTTATAACATATTCAGCTATTTCTTTTCTCAGAGTTTCATAATTCTCTTCATAGAGATCTTTTACATCCTTTGTTAGATAAATTCCCAGATAGTTCATCTTCTTTGCCACAATTGTAAAGAGAATAGAGTCCTTGACTGTTTTTTTGGCTTGACTATTATTGGTATATATAAAAGCTACTGGAGGTGGTGCCTGTGGCTCAAAGGAGTAGAGTACCAGCCCCATATGCCAGAGGTGGTGGGTTCAAACCCAGCCCCAGCCAAAAATTGCCAAAAAGCTACTGATTTGTGAGTATTGATTTTGTATCCTGAGATGCTACTGTGTTCCTTGATCACTTCTAAGAGTTTTGTGGTTGAGTCCCTGGGGTTTTCCAGGTATAAAATCATATCATCTGTGATGAGTGAAAGTTTGATCTCCTCTGACCCTATTTGTATACCCTTGATCACCTTCTCTTGCCTGATTGCAATGGCTAAGACTTCCATTACAATGTTAAAAAGCAGTGGAGACAATGGGCAACCTTTCCTTGTTCCTGATCTGAGTGGAAATGATTTTAATTTAACTCCATTCAATATGATTTTGCCTGTGGGTTTGCTGTAGATGGCCTCTATCACTTTAAGAAAAGTCCCTTCTATACCTATTTTCTTAAGCATTCTGATCAAGAAAGGATGCTGGATATTGTCAAAACCTTTTTCTGCATCTATTGAGAGAATACTATGGTCTTTGGTTTTTAGTTTGTTTATATGATATATCATATTTATAGATTTACATATCTTAAACCAAACTTGAGACCCTGGGATAAAACCCACTTGGTCATGGTGTGTAATTTGTTGGATGTGTTGCTGGATTCTGTTTGCTAGGATCTTATTGAATATTTGCATGTATGTTCATTAAAGATATTGGTCTATAGTTTTGTTTTCTTATTGAGTCTTCTCCTGATTTGGGAATCAGGGTGATATTTGCTTCATAGAATGTGTTGGGAAGTATTTCTTCTTTTTCAATGTTTTGGAAAAGGTTAAGTAATATAGGTACTAGTTCCTCATTAAAGGTTTGGTAGAATTCTGATGTGAAACCATCTGGTCCCAGACTTTTCTTTTTTGGGAAATTTTGTACAGTTGATTCTATTTCAGTATTTGATATAGGTCTGTTCAGCATTTCTAATTCTTTCTGATTAAGTCTAGGACGTTGTTGTGATTCTAAGTATTGGTCAATTTCTTTCAGATTTTCATATTTCTGAGAATAAAGTTTTTTATAGTATTCATTAAGTATTTTTTGAATTTCTGAGGTGTCTGTTGTTATTTTGCCTTTGTCATTTCTGATTGATGATATTACGGACTTTAATTTTCTATTTTTGGTTGGGTTGGCCAAAGGTTTATCAATTTTGTTGAATTTTTCAAAAAACCAACTTTTTGTTTCATTGATCTTTTGAATAATTCTTTTGTTTTCAATTTCATTTAATTCTGCTCTATTTTTAGTTATTTCTTTTCTTCTGCTAGGTTTGAGGTTGGTATGTTTTTCATTTTTCAGTTGCTTAAAATGTCCCATTAAGTTATTCACTTCCCCTCTTTCCATTCTCTTGAGGAAGGCTTGCAATGCTATAAATTTCTGTCTTAGGAATGCCTTAGCAGTATCCCACAGGTTCTGATAATTTGTGTCTTCATTATTGTTTTGTTCCAAAAATTTGGTAATTTCCTCTTTTTTATTTTTATTTTTATTTTTTTTGTAATTTCCTCTTAATCTCATCTGTGACCCAGCTATCATTCAGCATAAGGTTATTTAGTTTCCATGTCTTTGTATGAGCATGCAGATTCCTGTTATTGATGAATTCAACTTTTATTGCATGATGATCTGAGAAAATACAAGGAATAATTTCTATACTTTTAAATTTGCTGAGTTTAGACTTGTGATCTAAGTTGTGATCAATTTTGGAGTGTATTCCATGGGCTGATGAGAAGAATGTGGATTCGGTTTTGTTAGGATGAAATGTTCTGTAGATGTCTATTAAATTCAATTGTTGCATGGTGAAGTTTAAGTCCAAAATTTCTTTTCTTAGTTTCTTACTGGAAGATCTATCCAATACTGCCAAAGGGGTGTTAAAATCTCCAACTATTATGGTGCTGGAAGATATTAAATTGCTCATGTGTGTTAGGGTATCACTTATAAAATGAGGAGCATTCTGGTTGGGTGCATAAATGTTAATAATTGACATCTCATCATGTTGAGTGTTTCCCTTAACAAATATGAATTGACCATTCTTGTATTTCCTTACTTTTGTTGGTTTAAAGCCTAGTGTATCTGCAAATAAAATTGCCACCCTTCTTTTTTCTGATTTCCTTTTGCCTGGATTACAGATCCCTTCACCCTGAGTCTATATTTATCTTTTAAGGTAAGGTGAGATTCTTGTCCTGTGTCTCTTAAGAGGACAGTTTAAGCTGTTCACATTAATTGAGAGTATTGATAAGCTCAGTAGTATTTTGGGTGTCAAGTTTTTCAAAAGTCCAGTGGACATTTTGAATCTTTTCATCACTGTGGAAATTAGGTTTTGGTCAAGAATTTCAGAGTGAATTTACTTTGGTGATAGAGCCTTGTGCCAGTCATTATGAAGGATGGGTCTGAGGATATCCTGAAGTGCTGGTTTGGTTATGGTAATCTCATGAAATATTTTAAATTGTTTTGATTACAGGCAATCCCTGAATTACAAACATCCAACTTAAATACAACTCATACTTAGAAATAGAGGCTATTACAGTAAATCCCTGAGTTGCAAACATCCAACTGTTGTACCACTCACACTTATAAACAGAGGCTCTTACAGGTAATAGGTAAATGTACCTCTCCCAACTTATGTACAAATTCAACCTTTCTCAATTGTAACCCTAGGACTATTTGTATTTCCATTTTTATTATGAATAATGCTACATAAACCTTCTTGTATAAATATCTTAGTGAACTTTTATTAGTACTTCTGTAGAATAAATTCCTTAAAGTAGAATTTCTAGGTTAAAAGTATATTTCTAAGTTGCTTTCCAAAAGATTTTATCAATTTACACTCCCACCACTAATATGAGTAGCTGTTTCCCAGTCTTTTCACATATTATTATTTTTAAATGTTTCCTAATATGATAGGTAAAAACTGAGAGCTCTTTGTTTACATTCATATTGATTTGATTATTAGTGAAGCTAAGCATCTTTTCATATCTTTTTGAAATTTTTTATTTTTAATTATTATAGTATTTGAATGAGTCAAATACTTTTGTGATTTTTTTAACTATCCATTTTTTATTTATTGTGTTTTCTTTGTCAATGTGTAAGAAGTTTGACATACTTAAAAGCATTTTTCTTACCATTTATTTTGTTTTCTTACCAGCTTTTCCCGATCATGTACTGTGTTTTCAAGCTATAAGAGTTTTGCTTTTTTAATGCTCTTAAACTTATTATTTCTATTAAAGTTTCTGCTATTAATGACATATATGGCCTTTCCACATAAAACACAGCCTAATGTTTTATAATATACTTATCTATATTTTATTTTAGCATTTAAATCTATACTTTATATGGAATTAATGTGTTAGCTTTTACATTTTTTTTTTAGTTCACTTTTCAATTATATGGTTTCTTTTCTTTTCCTTTCTGGTTATTTGAAAGGTTTAGATCTTTTTCTGTCCCATGTTGATTAATACATTCCTTTTGGTAAAGTATCACAAGAATGGAGAAGCAAGAATCCAAAGTACTCAATTCTAATATGAAGCCAGTAGATGATGTAATACACATCCTCATCAGAGAAAAACTCAAATCAATTCAAGAGGGGGAGAGGAAAAGAGGGAGAAGGGAAATGGGAAAAGGGAGAGGGGACCAGGGAGAGGGATGGGGGTTAAGGTGTATGGCATACCACTTGGGGGGTGACATAATTATAAGAGGGACTTCACCTAACTAATGCAATCAGTGTAACCTAATTCTTTGTACTCTCAATGAACCTGAAACAATAAAAATAACTGGAAAAAAATTTTAATTCTTAAATAATTTCACAGTGTTTACACAACTCTCTCCAAATAAGATGAAAAGACCTACAGGAGAGCTTGAGTTGTTTTCTCTTTGGCACAGGGAAGTTGCTAACAGCAGAGAATATCTTTGCTGCACATTTTCTTGGATTCCCTGACCACACTGTGCTCTTCTACTCCCAACAGCCAATACCAGCATCTGTTGATAAGGCATATGTATTTGGCATAGTCTGATTTGCTTGTTCATGGAACAGGAAGGATCTGGAAATGTTTATCCCAACAAAATAGCTCTTTACCAATTACTGGCAGTGCAGGAGTATAAGTGCCCCAGCTGTCACATCCCTCGTGGGGATGACTCTAAGACCAACCGACACTGCCACCATTCTCCGTGCTAGAGTTATTTACCACCCAGGGGACTAACTTGATGTTCACCATGTTTGTTTACCTTTTCTTCCATTATCCACTTCTCCACTCTCCTCAGATCTTCCTGGAAATACTTTCAAGTAAATTCATTTCATGTGAATACTCATGGCAAGGTCTCAGGAACTCAGACTAAACCCCATGCTATAAAGCAGTGGAAACTAGAAGAAAATTTCCACAACCGAAAAAGAACATGAGTGTTCAGATTGAAGTAGTTCAGATGGTCCTAAGTACAATGAATGTGTCCAGAGGCACCAAAAGACATTTTTGTGAAAATTTCAGAACACCAAAAATTAGGAAAAATATTTACAAAAGTGGGCCTTACAGAAGTTAAACTTTGCCTACAAAGTAGTGAGATTAAACTTCCTGCCAATAGCACATTCTATTCCAAGATAAGAGGTAGTCAACACTTCAAAAATGGTGGCAGAAGGAAAGCATTTTCAGACCCACCGAGATGCTAAGGCTACTTTTTCATAGAAAGATCTTTGAGGATATACTACAGAAAAACAAAATAGCAAATCAAGAACAAAGATGTAAAATACAGGGAACCGAGAGTCCAAACCAGAGTACAGTGAAGGGAAGTCTGCATCAGTGCTAGAAAGTCGCTAATCTACCTCATACAAAGAGAATGAAGACTTCAGAGGAAAGGCTTTTGGAAGAGAGAGAAAGGGAAAATAAAAGGATAGACAATATGATTATGAATCTAGAAATATTTGAGAATATGCTAAAGGAAATTGGTAAGCTGTAAAAAGGAAGGAGCATCCACTTAAAGTAATTCTAAGTACATTCCACTTTAAATGGAGAACATGACATTGGTGAAGAAAATGGAGCCATTGCTTACTACCTCACTCCTTACTAACATGCTATAGTAAATTAAATAGCACTGACGGTTTTCTATTCTTTAGAATCAGCCTATAGGCAAACCATGGAAGACTGTACTGAGATTATGGAACAAATTATAAACAGTATCAAACTGGCTAAATTGGTACAGTTATCAGAAACGAGATGGAAGGAAGAAGAAGGTGAGAAGAAAGGAGTAAGAGCTTTAATCTCTTGTCTTGTGAAATCAGGAAAACAAGATATGTTGTTTATAATTTATGGGCCAAGAATTGAAGCTTTAATTAATTTTGTTGTTGTTGCAGGGGTGTTCAGAAGAGAAACTAGGATGATGAATCTATATATAGAGAGGAGGTAAGGAGTGGTGTGAATGAGTGAAATCTTTAGCTGTCAGAACAGGAGGCCAATAGATAAGAAATAGTAGAATAAATGTGCTAATTAAGTATTTGGAGGCAAGCCTCACACACACAAAAAGCAAGCAGTTAGAAATGTTTGCTCCTGGCAATCAAGACCCTGTGGGTAGGAGGCATAGAAAAGAGAATTGTTGATTTTCTTTATAAGCCCTTATGTTCTTTTTTTGCTTCCTAAACCATATTTACTTATGACTTTGACTAAAAATGAAGAAAATTACATGAAAATTAAATTATAAATAGGAAATTTTTATAAAATACAGACATTAATTAGGAAGATATTGGGAAGAAAAGTTAAGACAAAAAAACCACCCAGCAAGCCTGAAGTCTGTGTTTAAAAATATTAAAAATTTAACACTTGGAAGCCCTCACCTAGACAAGTTCTTTGAACTGAAATCCTATAGGACTAATTTGCAAAAGTGCAACTTTCAGAAAAACATGTTTCTTTTCTTTTTTGAAAATGAGGATGGAAAAATCGCAAAGTTGCACATCAGAAATTAGGCATTTAGGCAGGTTCCTCCCTTCCCCATTTCTACTACCAAAGTTATGAAGCCTTTTGTTATAACTTTGGAACCAATGTTGAAAATTAATTGCAAGAATTAGTGGAATTAGCTGAAGGTCATGGATAAAAAGGAGATACTCTATAGAAGGTGAAGTATTTCTTAGGTTTTCACTAAAGAAATGACTAAAGATTCTTACACTTTTAATTGTCTTTTGAAGCAATTTAATGAAAAGGAATGGATCAAATCTTTAGCAAATAAGGAGGGAGAATTCAGAAGAAAGTTGGAAATATTTGGCACAAGAACCATCAATCTCTTCTCTTGTGCCCATATGGAAACAAACTCAAAACTTCCTCTACTTTTCCAGGGATAGAAGCTGAGATTGGTATGGGAAAATGAAGGTTATGACATAGGCAAATGCAACTGAAAACAAAGTATGTCTTAGTTCCTGTTGATTTCATTAAAAATTAGGTCAAAACTTAATAAGTTTAAAACCTTTTGTGGCACAAATAAGCAATAGCTTCTAAAAGAGGAAAGAAGAGCTCAGAGAGTTTAATGGAAATACAGACACTTTACCTGAGTTACCCAATAACATAGATTCATCTCAAGTTATTAGACCAGGATCACTGGCTGGGTTCAGGTAAAAACGAGGATAGAGGGAAAGACATTAATTATTCATTATACAAACTAGAAAAATTAATGTTGAATGACATGTCCAAGATCAGAAATAAAATAACCAGAAAATATGACTCTAAATCTCAGGTGTCCTAGTCCAGACTCGTGCACTAAATAACACAACATTCAAATCACAACATGCAGAATCTATTCAAGATTCAAACTCTTTTACTCATCCTGAATTGATTTTGGTGAGTGGTGAGAGATATTGGTCCCATATCTTTATTTCTTCTGCATGTGACTGCCCAATTTCCCAGCACCATTTATTGACTAGGCCTTTGCCCCAGTGTATATTGTTGTCTGCTTTGTCAAAGATCAGTTGACCATCTGTAGGTGGTTTTATATCTGAGCTCTCTGTTCTGTTCCATTGGCCTATGTCTCTATTTTTTTTTGCCAATACCATGCTGTTTTGGTAGGGCCTTGTACTATAGTGTGAAGTCTGATAATGTGATGCCTCCAGATTTTTTCTTTTTGCCTTTTGGCTATTTGGACTCTTTTCTGTTTCTTAACAAAGTATAGAATTTTTTTTCTGTATCTGTGAAATATGACACTGGTATTTTGATGTTGCATTGAATCTGTAAATCACTTTAATAGTATGGAAAAGAACTTTGGTTATTATTTTTAGTAGGTGGAGAACTTGAGATCTAAGATCAATAAATGACTTGCTCATAGTTGGAGAGTAAAATTAAAAAGTAAAACTCCCAGTTAAGCTATACTCCCCTCAAGCTCTTGTTCTTTCCATTGGCTGTATCTGGTATTACCAGACAATATTGAATAAATAAGCATGCAAGAGGACCATGGGGAAATCTTAACAGTGAATAAAAGTAAATGTACAGTAACTGGTATCAATTATGCAGCTCCAGATGAACAAATGCATAGAGAGACATAGTTTGAGCTTTGTGAGCTACCAATCAAGGTAAGACTGAGAAATTGCAAGGGTGAAAAGTACCCAGAGGAGGATGAATGATTTACACTAATGTGATGTGGTCGGCAGCTTCTTTCAATTTTCATTGTTATGTTCTGGAAGCCCAATTCACTGCCTTCTTGTAATGGCTTATTAAGCAAGTGAAATTTGAAGAGGGATCTGAAAGAGTTGAAATAGTTTTCATAGCAAATAGGCAAGGGAAAACTGGTTAAGAACTGACTTCATAAATCAAGCAGTGTCTGTAAGACATTCCTGGAAATACTTGTGGGTGTGGTGAAGACACAATAATTTTAAGGCAATGTTTTGGACATAGAGAATATATAATTTTATAGGGCAGGCTTTAAAACCAACAGTAAAAATATCAGTACAATTACCAAAGAAGTCATTAGTTAGTTTCTTAGAGAATATGGAACTTGAGGTGTGAAAAATAGAACATGGGGAAGTTGAAATAATGTCCAAATGGTTCTTCATTTAATTGGAAAGTCTTAATAACAAGTGTTTTATTAGTTTCATTTTGAATTTTTTTTTTGATGAAAAAAATAGTAGAATCCCCTTCCTTATCTTGTCTTTTTGGAGTTATATGGTTCTATAGATCAGTATAGAGGTGATTTTAGATCATGAAACTACCTGAAAATGAAATGGAAATTTTAACAAAAAGGGTTGGATTTGGAAGAGATATTATCCAAAATTCATAATTGTCCTATGTAATGTTAAACTGGGAAAGATCCTTTGGGTTGGGATTCATGAAATATGTATTGTTGGAGAAAAGAGGCAAGGGTTTAATGAAGAATAATGTAGCTCAAAGAAACTCTTGGGCTAGGCTCCTAAAGTTTCCTCCACATCGGTGACTCCCCAATTAAAAAAAAATTTAATTGTGGTAAAATGTACCTAACATAAAATTTAACATATTAACCATTTTTAAGTATACAGTTCAATAGTGTTATATTTACAATGTTATATAAACAACATCCAGAACTTTTCTACTTTGTAAAATGTTACCATATATACTATTAATAATAACTCCTCATGTCCTCCTCCCCCCAATCCTGGCAATCATCTGACAGCTTTCTGTTTCAATTAATTAGACTATTCTAGATATACCATACAAGTGGATTAATACAGTATTTATCTTTGTGACTGGCTTATTTCATGTAGTATATCCTTAAGGTTCATACATGCTGTTACATGTATTAGAATTCTTTTCTTTCTAGGGCTGGATAATATTCCATTGTATCCTCATATACCTCATTTTGTCTCCCCATTCATTGACCGACACTGGGTTCATTTTGCCTCTTGGCTATTGTGACCAATGTTCCTGGGTACAAGGACGTACAAATAGCTCTTTGGGACTCTACTTACAATTTTTTAAACCACATACCTAGAAGTGGAGTTGCTAGATCATATGGGAATTATATGTTTCATTTTTAAAAGAGCTGCCATACTTCTTTATTAGTTGCTAAATAAGTTTTTATTGCTACCAAAGGTGCACCAAGGTTTCAATTTCTCCACCTCTTCACCAACTCTGTTATTTTCTGAATTTTTTTTTTAGTAGTAGCCATTGCATTGGGCATGATGTGCCATCTCATTGCATTGCCCTAATGATAGCAATGTTGAGCATCTTTTCACAGGCTTATTGACTATTCACATATTTTCTTTAGAGAAATGTCAATTTTAACTATTTGCCCCCTTTTAAATTAGGATATTTATTTTCCTGGAGTTGTAGGAGCTTTTTATATATTCTGGATATTATTCCCTCATATGTGTGATTTGTAAATATTTCTTCCGTTCCATAGACTGCCTTTTCACTCTATTGTTTTTTTCCCCTTTGATTCACAGAAGTTTTTAATTTCTCTGTAGTCTACTTTTTTTCCCCACATTTGTTGCCTATGTTTTTGATGTCATAGCCAAGAAATAATTGCCAAATTGAATGTAGTGAAGCATTCTCCCATTATTTCCCCTGACTTGTAGGTTTAGGTATTAGGTTTAGGTTTTTGATCAATTTGGAGTTCATTCTTTGTATAGTATAAAGTAAGAATTCAATTTCATTCATTCATATGTGAATATCCAATGTCCCAACACGATTTGCTGGAGAGACCGTCTTTTTCTCATTGAATGGTCTTGTAACCCTTGTTGAAAGTCACTTGACTCTATTTCTGATCTTCCATTTCTATTCCATGGTTTATGTATCTGTCCTCAGGGTATACTGTTTTGATTACTGTAGCTTTATAACAAGTTTTGAAATCAGGAAGTGTGATACTTCCAACTTTGTCTTTACTTAAGATTATTTGGACCTTTTTGGGTCTCTTTAGGTGCCATATGACTTTTACAATGAGTATTCCTATATCTGCAAGAAACATGATTGGGATTCTGACAAGGATTGTACTAAATCTACAGTTCACTTGACATCTTAACACTATAAAATCATCCAGGCTATAAACACAGGATGTCTTTCTGTTTACTTGTGGCTTCAACTTCTTTTTGCAACATCTTTTAGTTTTCAATGCTCAAATATTTTGCCTCCTGGGTTATGTTTATCCCCAAGTATTATATTTATTTTTTGATTCTATTATAAATGCAGCTGATCTCTTAAGTTTCTTTGAAGATTGTTCATTACTGGTGTAAATCAATATAACCATTTTTGGTATGTTGATTTTGTATCCTGCAACTTTGCTGAATTTGTATATTATTTATATAGGTTTCTTTTTTGTGGGACCTTTAGAGTTTTCTATACAAGAGATTATGTTGTCTGCAACCAGAGACATTTTTTCTTTCTAATTTGAATGCCTTGTATTTTTATTTTCTTAGCTGATTGCTCTGATTAGAACTTCTGGTATCAAATTGAGTAGAAGTAGAGAAGGCAGGCATCCTTCTCTTTTTTCTGATTTTACAAGGAAATCTTTTTTTCACCACTGAGTATCAGGTTTACCATTGGAGGATACTACTTATGTTTCTAATTGACCACATTTGTAAGAGTAATATTGTGATTTTCAAAGTAAAATTTTATACTTCTTCAATCTACTCATTAAACAAGCGAGGAAATACTTAGAAGGTAGCTATGACTATGGGACAGTTATTGACAATGAGGACAGTCAGACATGGCCAGACTCTCCTTACTCTTGAGACGGTGCTGCTTCAAATGACACTTGAGTGCTTTCTTCATTTCTGAGAGTACACTGCCATTGTCATTGCCTTGGTTGTGGGCAACTCTTACATTCACTGGTGCTCTTCACTTCTTGTGATGAACTTCTTTTGTTCCCTCAATCCAAATACCATGATATCTACATTACAATGCAATTGCCTCTTTAAAGCTTCTCCTAATTTAGAATCCAAATAGGCATATTTTTTAGCACTGAAATTGTGTTGTATCAAAGGTTCTCAACAGCACAGGCCGCATTGCCTATAGTCTCAGGAAGTAAGTTTCCTAAGTACCTGTAATTTTCAAACAGATATATGACACTATTATGATAAATGAAATATAATGTATTTACTTACTGAGGATTTTCTGAAGTCATGAGATTAGCCGTGTCTTAACCACAACTTTACACCTAGAGGATTAGAAATATGAGATAAATGCAAGAAGATTAAACAGATTTATTTTGAGTTTTATTATCTAGGTATTTGGATATATAAAAAGTTCATTATAAGACACAATAGCTAGATGCATCTAGATAATCTAAGGAAAAATGTATCCAGATTATCTGAAATGGCATTTCCATATTTCACCCCTTTCTTGAGTTATGGTTTTGACAATATATAAGAAAGAGTATTTACTTAATCTCATATATTTTGGAGTGTGTGTGTATGTGCATCTCTCCTATATATTCATGTATATTAAAGAGGCTTTTCAATGTTTGGCTGTAGTATAAGTTACTATAGCTGTTTTGGTGAATAAGCTGTCCAAGTGAACACTGGTGTTTGGCCCAAACTTCAGCATTCATTGAAAAGCCTCTTTCTCTGAATTCTTTTTAGGGCAAAATTCTTAGCTCCTCTTCCTCTCCATCCTCCCACCCCCCTGGGTAGGCAGTTAGGCATCAGTTAAGGCAATTCAGATGTTATAGGAAGAATATCAGCAAAATATGGGCCAAGAAAAATAAGCATTTGATAGAAAAATATGCCATTCTCATGCTGCTTTTGGTAAGGAAACAAATAACAATTGTAACAAATTGCATTTGTCGGCTCCCATGACATAGTCAGCACCAGGGATCTCTGCTTCAGGCTGATTCATGACCATGAAGAGTTGTTCTGCTAAAAATGGACTTGAGAAAATGTCAGAAGAAAGTCCCAAACAGTGACTTCTGACAACTGCGATCATCTCCAGGCTACTCTTTCAGAAGGTTCTTCTGCCTGGGGGAGGGGAGGGAATGGTAGTGGGGCAGGTTTCTTTCTGATAGATATGAAATTTATTATAAAGTTGAAAACCATAAAACAAGATGCTCTCTCGTGTTTCCTAAGGAAGGGACAGAATTGTAAGATGAGGGAGATTTATTAGCTAACTTGATCATACTGTGCAGGGCTGGAATAGTTTTGGATATCCAAAAGGTCCAAGTTTCTTTGCCCCAAACATACCTTCTGTGTTTTATATTCGGTAGTGAAATATGTGAGCAGTGTTCTGGGGAAGACACACAATTTCCTGTCCATCTGTGTGCTGTGCTACCAATCATCACCCACAAGCTCAGAGTGTGTCGCCCTCCTTATTTGAATAAGGAAAGAGTGATAAAATTGTAATAGGGAAAAGGGGGTAGGCGGGGAATCTGTTTTATAGACTGCAGAGGTAGAAAACAGAAGAGGACTGTCGGGATTCCTAAATAATTTTAACTAGCAGCAAATTTAACATATTACATTGTCAGAATTGCCTGTGAATCACTCAGACCTCTTGATTTTTCCGGCACTCTTTCTTGATGTTATTGGGACTAAGTGTATTCTGATATTATGCGGCCTAAGTTTCTGCTACTTCCTGGAGGGAAAGGGAATGTTGAATGCCTCCAGCATGGTGGACTGAGCTGGCCCCAAGGAGCTGCAAGTGTGCTGATGTGGGAACATTTCCTCGCAGTGTTGGCTGAAGTACAGGTCTAATCATTCCACACATTCCAGGATAGGCTACCAGAGCACCCTGATGTGGGGTTTGGCCCCTGTTCCCTCATTCACTGCTAACTATAAATTGTTTGACATGGTAGAGGCTGAGAGTGGTCAAAGATTGAAGAATTTTAGTTCTCTGTGCTTTTTTCTTAAGTCAGAGGTAAGTAGAAGGGCTTCAAGGACAACCCTTGGGGAGCTTTTGTGTGACCTTTGCACTGGGTGCAAGTAGACTGCAATCTGATTGTCGCCTGAGAGCTCTGAAAAGCAAAGTGGGCTGCGGTCACCACGCAGCATCTATGTTTAGGGTTTTACTGCTCCTGCCAATCGTGGAACGGTGGTGGTCAGGGAGAGAAAGCCAGCCTGCCAGTGCTCTAGAGTCATCCTGCAGGGACTCTGCAATATGGTTTCCTGGAAAAGGGCAGAATGGAATCCCCAAAGAAGGGGTCTATGAGGAGGAGGGTTACAGAGAATTGGGAGCCTGAATGTGGTAAGCACAGGGGCAGGGAAGGGCAGGGGAGAGTTCTACAGCAAGGAGGGCCTCTGTCAAGACACCCACAGGTGCTCCTGAGAGGCAGTTTAAAGCCACAGCCAAAAACAACTCCAGAGGGATTCCAATTAGGAAAGGCATTGTCTATACTTTTATCCCTTTACCCTATCCTCTCTATCGCTGCCATACAGGAATTTTCAGATACGTTAGTTCAAAAGAGCCCCCAAAGTCCTTCCTATTACCTCCTTCTGGCAACAGTCTTCAGATAAACCTAGAGCAAAGGTTGATATGACATTGGACAAGAATTTTTATAATTCAACTCTGTTTTAGGGTCAAAGTGAGGGACATCACTTTATCATTGGCGTGTTCCCAGGTAAGTTACAGAACTTGCCTCAAGTTTCATCCAAGGGTAGAAACAACAAGGTGTACAGATTAGGTGTGAGATAGTTACAAGGAGAAGGAATAAAGAACTTTCTATCATATCATATGCATAACTTATTCAGTGTGTTAAGAGCATAAATAAAAATTGTGTCTTTGGTATTTAATTGTAGCTCAAGATCCATCACCCAGCCTTTCCCTTCCCATGTGATGAGATGGCAGCCTTATTCCAAACTCCTTCTAACTGTGAAGACCGGATTGTAATAGCACACAAGCTTTCCCCTATTCTTCCTCATTAATCACTAAATACCTAAAAGGGATGCTTGGTCTCAAACCTACAAAGAGACAGCAAATATTACTGCTATTTTGGAGGTGGGGATTATCTAGTTTTAAGTAATTTTGAAAAGCCGTTTACATGACTGCATAGATAGTTTTGGATAAATATGTTGTTAGAACAGTATATGCCTGGGATGGCATATATGGCATATAAAATCCCATATTTTATAAGAGAATATGTAAAATTAATCATACTGCATAACTCCCCAAGTCCCTAGTTGTGTGTTAGACTAAAAAGCATTGGTTATATGGGCTGCCTTTGCATGGAAGCCCCTCTTAGGAGAAATGCGAGTAGGAAAGAATGGTCGTTCTGGGCTCTGATTCTGACTTATACGGCATGTTGGTGAACTAAGGAATGCATTGTGAAGAACCTGGCAGATTTTTTTTATTTGCATAAACAAATCAGTAAATATATTGGCAAATAAAATAGCAGAATAAATACAGACCATACATACCATAAGCTTCTAATTTCTTTTGTCATTTTTGGAAAAATTTATTTAAAAAATTTTTGAAGTAAAATTTTACACTTATACTGAGGAGGACTAACAGATAACACACCTACATGCAATGAATGTTCATCACTTTGGCCAGGTGTGAGGGTCACATCTGTAATCCTAGCACTCTGGGAGGCCAAGGCAGATGGATCACTTGAGCTCACAAGTTTGAGACCAACCTGAGCAAGAGCAAGATCCCTTCTCTACTAATAACATGAAAAATTGAGGCTAGAGGATCGCCTGAGCCCAAGAGTTGAGGTTTCTGTGAGCTATGACCCATGGCACTCTACCAAGGACAACAAAAGTGAGACTCTGTCTTAAAAAAAAAAAAAAATGTTCATCGCTTTTGGTTGTTTGAGAATCCTGGAGAATAAGTTCTACCAGTATTACCACTATCTCTGCAATGAGGCTCAAACTGGACATCTGATGATGAGCCAGAAGTAGGACCATCAAGAGATAAGGAGGCATTATCACAGAAAGCTTCATTACAGGCTTTCCCCGTAGTCATCTGTTTAACATGGGTTTCTGTCTAAGCAGCTTCTCTTTGATTGAGTAAACTGCCCTGCGCTCTTGCTCACTGATAAATACACATTTTTCAAGGCTAGCAATAACTGGTCACACATTTTCACCATATGATCTATGGAGATATTTTTTACCTGGACTCCCAATTGTCATCGTCCCTACTACTGTCTTCATACTATTCTGTATTTAACACCATCTCGGCAATTTCCCCATTACTCAAAGGATGCACAATGGACTGTCAGTTTCTAATTTATTTACACTTTCAGCTGATAAGCTTTTGGCATAAGTTATTAGTTTTGATACCATTGTCTTCTCATTAGTGTCTTTAAATCCTTCAAAATCTTCATCAACGAGGTCATTTTCAAAGATCATGGTAGCCAAAAGTCTGTGCCAAGTATTAGTTAAAGTTGACTTATCAACCTTGTTCCAAGCATTAGCAACTGTGTAGATGGTATCCTTAAGACTAAATTCTTTAAGGAAGTCTTAGATTTTCAGGCCTCTGTTAACTGAAACAAGCATGCTGTTCAAAAACAAGTGTTTATATTTGCTTTTCATGGACCCTAGAATACTTTGGGATCAAGGCTGAATGACAGATGTCACACTGGGGGAAAGTAAATGCCCCAAACATTGCTTTTTTCAGTAAGTTCAGGAGGGAGATGTGCAGAACAGTTATCTAGAAATAATAAAATTTTTAGTTATCCTCTAGTCCATCTTGTCTGCAGTAAGCTTATGCTGCAGGCACAAAATGCTTATTGAACCAGTTAGAAAAGGTTTCTCTTGTTACTGAAGCTTTCTTGTTTGCATAATAATGCACAGGTAAATTGTGCACACCTTTAAAACATCTTGGATATAGGCTTTCCCCAGTCTCTGCGAGTTTTATCTTGTGTTTGCCTGCAGCATTAGCACACACACACACACACACATAATTAATGAACCTTTGCCTGGCATTCTTGAAATCTATTGTTTCCCTTTCATCACCCATTGTTAAGGTTTTCCCAGAAAGGTAACACCAATACAAAGCTGTTTCATCATCACTGTAAATTTGTTCAGGGTTAAGGTTTTCATTGATATTATCTTAGTAAATTCATCAATGTAATTTTCAGGAGTTTTATAATTAGCAGAAGCTTTTTGACTACAGATTCTAAGATACTTGATACCATGATGCTTTTTAAATTTCTGCAGCCAGTCTTCTGAATATTCACACTCACCTTCAGTGTTCAGTTCTTTGTATATTTTCGCTTGTTTCATGACCAACAAACCAGTCAATGGCATATCTTTACTTCTTTGCAATTGAATCCACTCCATCAGTACACTTCAATTTTGGCCCTGTGCAACATTTTTCTATTTTTCATTAGTTCTTGGTTATTATATCACTGTAAAATTTCAACAACTTGTCCTTCTGTTTCTTTAAGTCATACATGGTTGTGGTTCTCATACCGTATTCTTCAGTAACATACATAACACCATCAAGCTTCTGCAGTCACTCCACTTTCTGTCTATTGATAAAGACAGATGCTTCCTTTTCTTCTTTTCACCGTTACCCACAGGTGTGTCTGTAACTCTTTTGGACATTTTCCAGTGTGATTAATTCCTAAGTCACAAAATGTCATCAAATAGCAGAGGCACGTGTGACTGTTGGATACAAATGTTAAGACAACAAAGGCTTCACATTTTTGTTCACAGTAGGATTTATTGTCAAATAGTCCTGGTGCCAAAATTACAAAAACACTTTTGAGTTTCAGTCTTTTTTTTTGTTGTTTAGTTTGGAATTGTAGAGTAGAGATTGTGGACCTCTAAAATCCAGACACTTCCCTGCTTCTCCTTTGCCATTTCTCAAGTCCACAGTATCATAATCTCTTTCTGGGATGCCTCACAATGGCCTCCTAACTACTTCAGTAGCATCTCCCTTGGCTGCTTCCATTCTCTTTGCCAGGAGTTTAATTGGAGATAAAGTAGTCAGGAAAGTCTTCTCAAAGAAGGCAACATTTTAGATGAGATCTGTATCAGTTTTTATACTGGCAGTTTCAAGATGGGGATGCAGTGAGGGAAGTGGCCCTCCAGACCCTGAGATGCAGAGCTTTTCTGCCCCATAGGGATGCCAGGGAGGTTTCGAGCCTACCATTATCCTGCCTGTTACCAGGGAGTCACAAGACTAAGTGTAGTTGGTGGAACTGACCTCACCTCAAGGCCTTCGACACATCTTTATTGCTTTAAAGACAGAATCAGAGATCAGCAGAGATCACAACCAACATAGTGGTATGTTTCACATCTGCGAGGAAGTGCCCAGAACCTAGCTGATTACAAAGCAGAAACCAAACCCTGTCCTAGCTGCAGCTGAGATGTCATCAGGGACTCTTGCATTACCTTCCAGAGTTTTTAACCTCTTGGCCTATCTTAATGTCTTCTAAAATCCAAATGTACCTCATAGTAGAGTTCTGAAAGTCCTGGTAAGTATCTTATTTCATTTATTTTTATAATAAGAAAGTCATGCATGTTTGCTCACTGGAACAAATTACCCACTTATTTAATCAGGAAAGTACAATATTACTTACAAACTGTTCTCCGCTGGTACCCATAGCAGAGAGAAAGATTGTTCTGGCGTAATGTAATGGCATGCAAATATTACAGCATTAATTCAAGTAACCAAACAATAAGAAAGAAAAAACATCAGGCCCTGAGCAGCAGTAATGTTCTGCTCCTGGAGCTCATTAGCCATTGAAAAGACTAAATAGTAGAAAGACCAAGAGACCCAGAATGGGAAAGCAAATGTGAAATGACTTGGGAAGAGAGCTTGGAGAGGGAAAGGTAGTCACCTGTATTGGCCAACTTAAATTTTGACTTCTAAAGTGAATTGAAAGTGGAAAGAAACACATTTTCTTTTAATGTAATGGAGTAATTCTAAGTGTAACTCTTAATGATGCTGTCCAAACTGCATTCATATTGTTGCTGCTGCCCTGAGAAATATAAATGAACGTAAACATCTGTGCATACCCCATGCATTTGTGCACAACACGCTCACGTTGTAAAGATCCCCATAAAATCTAGCGGCCTGGATATCACTCAGGCTTATTTTATTGTGCTGCCTGTGTTTGAAAATGCATAGAGAAGGTTGTTATGAACTCGTAAATTCAGGCCAATTAGGCAGAGAAACATTCCAAGCACAAAACCACATGTTCCTGCATTCTACCCCCTCCTGTAGGTGCTATTCTGTGGGAAGAGGAAACCTCAGCAGAACTTTACACACAACTTGTTTTCCTGGAAAGTACCCTGAGTATACCTGTAGGATTTGTGCTGGTGTAAATCTGCTCTTTTGTATGGGATGGTGTGTCCATTTGCTCCTAGATGTTCTGTGTTTCAAAAGGAAGGTTAATGACTTAATCATAGCTTGGGGAGAAGGGTTATACAGAGAGAATTTAAGAATAAGCAATTGGTGGGGGTAGATTACTCCAATGCAGAAATAATATGTATCAGAGTAAATTTGAATATCCAATTGTTCCAGAACGTTAAGCACTACCCTTGAAGCTTTACAAGGTTGAAAACTCATTTTAAGAAGTATCAATTAACAAGGAAGTTAGTGAACATTTTGTCATCAACTATGTAATTTTTATAAAACTCATTAAGTACCCACTATGTGCTAAGTATTATACAAGGTGCTTAGGACCCAAAGTTAAGAGAACACTATTTTTGATTTCATGCAACTTCACTGTAACAAGCATGAAAGAGAAACTCACAAATGAATATTATAATGCAAAATGATAAATGCAACTAATTAAGTCTGAGATGGAGAGGAAAAGATGAGAGAAGTATTTAGACATTAGTTTGGATGATCTTGCTAACTGATTCAGTTTGGGGGTCAAAGGAGAGGCATTCTTCAAGTGTGCTGATCGGTCTCCCAAAATGGGGAGCCAGATGGATAGAGGTTCTGTGAACCAAAATTACGGCACCAGGGGAAAAAATAAAAGACTGTGGAGAAGTTAAAGACTTTCAGTTTTTATAAAACTGAATGGATGTTACTGAATATTCAGGCAGAAATTCTAGGACCCATGGAGAAAAATGGGTCTGGCTATTAGAGAGTTCTGAGCAGGAAAACTAGACTTGAGATACTCCTGTTCAGTAAAACCACCACATTTTGCTGCTGCTGAATGGGCACTGAAAAGGCTCCCACTTTCATAGTGTTTCCCTACTGGACTATGAGTTTTCTGAAAAGCATTATATTAGATGTATTGAAGGTACTTTAATTATTAACTTAAATACATAGTTAAAAAATCAATTGCTGAATATATAAATTGCATGGCATGGGAGTCACATCTTGATGAAGTTGTTGTAAAGAAAAGAAAAGGAAGAAAAATCAGCCTCTTAGATTGATCCCATCTATCTGTGATATAATTGGCTGTGTTTTAAATTACCATTTCTTTTTCTGAGTATAGGTTCAGGGGTATATATGGTTTAATAATCCTAGTTTCCTTAGCTTAGGATAGAGCATTTACTAGGGGTATTTTTGTCACTGTACTTGGCACATAATGTTTGTTGAATAAACACATAATGACTAAATGATTCATTGAAAGTGGTTCTTATATGGTGCTTTGGTAAATAAACAGGTGTAAGTATAGGGACTTATGTCTCCCAACTGGCTTAGGCAGGGTGACATTCTCTTTTAGCATTCGTGTAGGCATTAGTGCCTGAAAAAGATTTTATGGGTCATTTGTTAAGCTCATTTAGTGGGTGAAATTTAGTGAGTGAAATCTGTCTGTTGCTAAGGGGACCACTGTGTTCAGCTACAGATTTGACCCCAAAGTATTTCATGCATTTTACAAATCTGTGCCTTTGAGAGACATGGCACAATAGTTTTATTGGGCTACATTGGCTGTGAAATGGTTAAATGGTCACAAAATCTTGATCAGAGAAAAAATTTTCATAATATCTCATAAGAAATACAATTTGGGGATGTTTCTGTCTCCTGGAGGATTTTTTTTAAAGTCTAGATTTCAATCTGGAACTTATTCTTTCAGCCAAAATGAGGAGGTTGGGAAATGGATCCGTGTAAATCAGATAATGAATGCAGAGATGTGTAGAGCAGGACAGGTGGGGCTGCAGGAGAGAATACCTGAATAGGAAGGAAACAGCTTCAGAAAGTGAAGATGGTATCAGCATGGAGCCGCACGAAAACCCTAATTGCTGGAGTTCGGGCAAAAGAAAAAGGCAGCTGATTAGCAGACAGGGCTCTGCAGTCAAACCTGAACCTGCAGAGACAGGAGGAGTCAGAGAAGCCCGACCTCAACAAGCAACTAGGGAAAGGCAATTTTATTGTGGATGTTCAACTATGATATTACCAATAAAATTGTTATTAAAGACTATTTAAAGACAACTTAGTCCATGTACAGTGGCTTATATGGCGTGTGGGATGAAAATGGTAGAGGGGAGGCTCAAAATAGTACCTGGAAAAGGAGAAATACAGACTGAACTGAAAGCTCCCTTTAACACACCATTCTACCCTTTTTTGGTGAAGTATTGCAAATTACTGTACACTTCCAGTCTGTTTTATACAGATGAGCTTAAATTAACTGCATCATAAGTTACAGTTCTCAGTGCACAAGTTTAGTCACCCCCCATCTGTTAGAGACACATGGTCTCTATCAATTCCCAAGTTAAAAAGTCATTGCTGGTCTGGTTATAAATATAGATTGAAAATGAGCAGAGAGGCCCAGACTTGCACCCAAGCTACAGGGCAGAGGTGAACAACAGTGTCAGCAGAATTGCTGGGTGACAGTGTTATGTTGAGACTTGCTTTTCTCTGGGTATACGGTAAATACATCTGTCTACTTAAAAATGACCCAAAGCACATGTTCTATTAACAATTTTTCAGCAATACCATCTTTATTCAAAATGCTTACCCACATGTGGCAGACACTAAGTTTATACTCAGACCATGAGAAAATGATGTTTTCATCTGCTTTGCGCAATCGACATGTGACTAAACCGAGAACAGCAGTGAGAGCTTTGAAAAATCCCTCCGAGAGGCTGAGCCTCTCCTATCATGCTACTTCCTCACGTAATAAGCCACAGTTTTTCACACCAGCATTTACCAGGGCTAAACCAACTGAGGTTGTCATGACCCTTAGTAAGGGGATGTGATCCTGGCTTTCTGAAGATGTTTTCAGTATGCTCAGGTGCTCTCTCCCGCAGAAGGCCTCCTGCTTTGTGTGGGTTTCTTGTTTTTCTGTGAAAATATCTCTTTTCTTTTATCTCTTGCTGAGCTGTACCTTGCAAAAGGTGATCTCCTTCCCCTTAAGGTACCGTGGTACCCCACTGAGCTCCTGTTCTGAGCTTTTATGGTATAAATTTTGGATATCATATAGTTTATGTGCAACTGTGTGCTATGTTTCATAGTTTTCTCATTTAATTTTTATTAGACTTATCTTTGCTATTAGAACTGTGTTTCTTGGATTCAGGGATATTCTGGTAGCTCCACAGCACCCAGTTCAGAGATAGGCCTTAAATTATCTTGAACCTCTCCTTTTGGGGTACTATTTAAAAGGTTTCTTGAAATACTTTTTCACAGACCTATAAGACTTCATTATTGTTATTATTATTTTTGAGATAGTGATACTCTGGCACTTGTTCATTGCATAACTCCCCCTTTCATCCCTGACATTGCCATGGTAGGCCTGGCAATATAATACAGATTAGTTGTGAAATAAAAGATTAATTTTGTTTCAGGAACTTTGCAGAACACCTTGAGAGTGTAATTGGCATTTCTGCATGTCGTTGCAGAGCTTGATTTGATAATTATTCTCAAAATTGCAAGTAGAACTTGTGTGATAGATTGACAATCAATGCCAGTGAAGCTAATATGGTCTTAAAGTTACATATATAAAGGATATAAAATCAAAATTTAGGAGAACAAGGTGTCTGTGGGCAATTCGCCACTTGAGGCACCTGGAGAAGGTGAGAAGGAAAAGATTTGGCAATGGTAAGGCACAACACAGTGGACCATAATGCTGTATTATTAATATTATTTTAATAGTCTGATGTTTACCAGGGTTTACCATGGTATTGGGTATTTAGTGACATTTAGAAACCATAGTTTGTGTTTGCTTGTCTCGAGTATGGTTTCAGGGGAGGCAACCTGCTGCTGGATTTGCATGGATGAACTGTATTACCTGTTTGATTTCCTCAGACTGTCCCGATGAGTATAACGATTATCATGTTCCATCTGTTCCCCAAAGAGTTACTTTTTACCAGAATGTCAATATCAATTTTCTTTATTATATTTCTCTACTCATTTAGTAAGTCTTATTTGCTAAATTGTTCATTGGCCTAAAATATTATTAATTTAAATTTTAAGTCTATAACCTAATTCCATTATAGACTTTGAGAACAATCCCCCTTCAAATCCAAATCCCCGATCTTTGATGGGGACCCTTTGCACTTTTACATACAGTTATGTTGGTCCCCAGTCGGTGTACCCATGGGCTTAACCTCACGTCTCTTACATTTTATTTCTTCAGAGCTTTTCAAATACTTAAAAAAATATTATTTTGCGCTAGCCTGAATGGCCTCCAAATCTTAGTGTCCTTTTATTTTTTCTTTTAGAGATTGTTTTGAAAGCAGTATGTATGATATTTAAATAGTTATTATGTATGTGGATCTTATAATATTTCTATTGCTACTCCTTACTGAAGAAATTTGCCTTTTACTCAAGGAAAGAAGGTGACATTCAGGGGTGATCTGCATTCATTACCGTCTGTTTACGTCACTATTTCTGTGGCTGTGACTCGTGTAGAGTTTTCCATATGGTTGTTCATTTTACGTCTTTGCTCTATTCTATATTCTGCCAACTTTATTTGACCTCCATTGTATTGATTCAGGACCATTTCTCCAATTTATCAACATAATATGATGTTATAACTTAATCTGTTGTAGCTTTTTAAAATCTTTCTCAGCCATGAAATGCCTATACACTTTAATGGTTGCATTAAAGGCTTTAGATAAAACTGACACCCCCAGCAGGTTCTAAGTAGTCATATATTTTCATTTTAACACTGTATGATTTACCATTGTACTTTAATTTCAAATACTTTAGTTAGAAGTCCAGTTTAGTGTTATTTACCATATGTTCCATGTGAGTAGACAACGTGCAACTTAAATTCTTCAGTGTTAACTAAAATTAAGATGGGAAATAAACCCTGACCAGATAGAAAATAGTTCTCATAATATATAGTTGGAATGTCTGGCGTGGGAGGAAACAATTGCCCATTGGTATAATTTTTAGAATTCAAGGAATACTCCATGTCAAAAATATGCCTTTTCTGTGGACAACTGATGGTGGGATTTTCATTACTCCAGATTTGGATTTTATTTGTAGCTCATATATTTGATTTGGCAGAAGTTACTTGGCAAGAAGATGAGGTGCCACTGGGATAGCCAAGGACAGGGTTTATGGGGTACCCTGAAGATACATTATATCTGCTATATTAGTAGCAGAGTAATATTTTGCTATCAATCTGTGAACTTTTCTTTTTTTACTTTTTGTTTTATCTATTCTCTGATCAAACAGCATAAAGGGCCATTGTTCTTGGCAGAATATTATTATAGACAACGCAAAATTGAGAAGCAAGGGCATTCGATTTTTGCCTTGTAAGACAGACAATAGTTTTGAACTATTGTCAGGTGTCTCATTTGTATGAGTTGGGTTTTTAAGGAAAGCAAAGTTATGTGATTATAAAAAAACTTGGTTGGAATATAAAATCAAAAGCTCAAATGAATCAAGTCATAAAATTTGTGACATATGTGTAGTAACAGCTTTGGGAAGAAATCGTGATGAGAGAGATACTTTCCTTATCTTTGCCTTGTTAAAGATACTGTGGGATGGGTAGAGGGGCAGTGATGGTAGAGAGAGAGATTGGGTGGATAGAATGCATATCCCATGAAGGGGGCTGGCATCTATCGTCCAGCTGAATCTTGGGGGAGGAGGTGAAAGAGCCCTCTAGATATGATTTGGGAATATGAGGATGGTGAGAGTTCCTCTGTAGGACATGGGAAATGTGAGTAGACACCTCCAGTGTCATTATGGAGTGGACACAGACAGGAGATGGCTATTGAGAACAGGAAATCCAAAGAGAAGGGATGTTAAGGGCAAAGAATTGTACCTTTCTTAACACCAAGTGAGGGAAGCAGCCAGAGTTTTCTACACTACCCAAGAGGGAATTCAGCCAAAAGAAGGACTCTGAAGCTGGAGCTTTACAGGAGGAAGTTGTGATGGAATCAGGATTGTATTTAGAGGTCAAGTCCATTCTCAAAGCGTGCAGAGGTGACCAAACATCCTGGCCACTCCACTGAAGTGGAATCATTCTCAGGTTGTGGGATGTGGTCCAGGAGCTTGAGGATGCCCCTCTAATTGTTTTTGTAGTGCAGGTACATAATCCCAAGCTTTTATTTTCTATCTCTCCAGCAATTATTTTGAAGACCCTGCTAACCTGAAGCACAGTCAAGGCATATTCATGGGTTCATGGAAATGCTTGTCAAACATCTGGTCCTTTCTTCCCACACCTAAACCTCACGTATTTTGGGAATTGTTTATTAAGCAAGAAGCCTATATATTAAAACAATTCTACATCACTTAAATGAGTGTTTGATGGCCAGCAGGCATCAGACCCAAGAGCCAATGTTTCATTTCAAGTCTAAAGGTGGGAAAAGACCAATGTACCAGGTAAAGTCAGGCAGGCAGACAGAGTTCCCATTAGCCTTTTTTTTTTTTTTTTATATTATTAAAGTCTTCAATAATTGGGATGAGGCCCTCTCACATTAATGAGGGTGATCTGCTTTACTCAGTGTGCTGATTCAAACATTAATCTCATCCAGAAACATTCTCAGAGAAGCAGAATAAAATTTGACCAAAAGTCTGACCCAGCCAAGTTGGCACATAAATTTAACCATCACAGGGAGATTAAGTGAATGGTTATGATCCCATAGCTATATGGTAGTAGGAACTGGAATTTAACCCAAATCTGTGAGATAGAAAAACTTTGATTTAATAACTATGTTACATTGTTAGTATTTCCTTTCCTATCCAATCAGACTCTCTCGTGAAATTCTTCTTGTTTCCTTTATATCTGTAACTGTCCTAATTTAGGCTCATGCCCCAGACTATTGAAATCATCTATAAATTGATGGCCCTTCTTCCAGCTGACTTCCACTTTTTTCTCTTTCTCTGTATTTCTTCCAATGTCACTAGATAATTGTTCTTGAAAACATTTTCCATGTCATTTAATTTGGTCCAGAATATTCACGAATCCCTTAAACTTACGGATAAAATGTGAACACCTCAACCTAGACATTAAGGTGTCTGTGCAAGGCTCCACCTGCACGGATCATGGAGATGTATTTCCTGGAGTCCAGATTTTGAAATCTAAAACATAAGGCAAAAACTGCATATGGCATAAATTACCCTGTGAAATCTGAAAATTTTCTGCTTAGTATGGTATACATAGTTTATATTATAGCCAGGAAGGTAATTCTTATATGTACTAAAATTTGATGTACACTGAGTCTAGACTGAAGGAATGAACTAAAAGACAGTCCATAATATAAGTTGGAGCATGCCAGCAAATCTACTTTAAAATCATTGGCAAGTCCCTAGTAGTGAACTGGGTTTGGGTGGAGAATTCTGAAGTACTCTTGCCTGCTTCCCTAGCATATTTAATTTGTTTTATTATTTGTCCTCTCTAATCTTCAAATATATTAAAATATTAATATATTAACAAATATTTTACTGTGTGCGTGTATATGTGTGTGTGGTGTATATTTGTGGAATGGTGGTGGGAAGGGAGGGCCTCTCTGGAGTCACTTGTAAGTTAAATGTGCTTAGGATGTGACCTCACTGTGCTGCCTTATTTCCCTGTATTCGTGTATAGTTTGTACATATCGTTTCCCAGTGGCTCAAAGGTGCAGTGGCTATCACACACAGTGGTCGCCAAACCATCTCCCTATCCAGGGAACATCCCTGCCCAGCAGGAGGTATTTGTGATTGTGGTATGGACTAAATATCTCAATGGAGACATTAATAGTAAGATTTCCTACTTCAGTAGACAGGCTGCTCAGGGGGCAATAGACTGGGACTTTCCAGAAACTCTGCATCTGTAAGTTCAAACTTGTCCTTGCCCGTAGTTCTTTCCCATAAGGAGTTGTTGATCACATGTCAGCCTTTCACTTCATCAGCTAAAAGGTGTGCCTGGGACACCTCGCTATTTCTGTTTGGCGATAACAATAAATCTAGGTGGTTTGATAAAATAATAATGTTTGAGGATTAGCGCAGTAGAGGAGGAAGAAATCTTTAGATGATACTAAGATTATTGAAAGAAGAAGGAAGATTTTGTGGATGGGGATAGTCTGCTCTAACTCTGCTGCTGGCTCCCTGGGGAGACCTCGGGAAAGTGACCCGCCCTCATTTACACTTCACTTTCTTAAATTCAGCAGAGGACTTAGGTTCTTTCCAAGGTTCCTGGCCATCGTTATGGTCTATGTTTTTTAATGCAACACATTTGTTCCTGGGGGCAGCAGACAGTGGTGTACTCTTCGCATGTCACACATTCAGATAATGACGAGCATGTTCTTGTTACAGACGTGGGAAGAGGAGGCTACGTGCTCACGTGGGTTTTGAGGTATTTGAATGTCTACGTTACGGTGCTGATGGGATTGGTGCTAAGTTACAGGTCCAGAAGGTGTGATATATGTGAACACATAGGTGAATACATGCACAAAGTGTTGTGTGTAAGAGTCTGTACAATAAATAAATGTCTGGGTTTCAGCCAGCTCTCCAATGGCCTCAGCTGGAGACGATTAATCTGTATTTCGCTATTTCAGATCATCCAAAACACACCAAACAAAACAAAACTCAGGGAGGAGACATCTGTGCTTCCTATTTTTGGTCCTCAGCTGAAAACGACTCTACAGAAATGCATAAAGTAACCACCCTGATTGCATCTTCAGAGCACCTGAATGAGGGCTTTTTCTTGTTCAATATAAAAGCCTTGTTACTCAAGCTCACATGTGTCTCTTGTTAAAATTTCCTTTATCTTTGACTTGAAGAAATAAAGGGAGAGAAAAGAGAATAAGGATATGAAAGTCTAGGAGATGATATCCAGACAGAAGCTCCATTTATAGAAAAAAAGATAAATTCAGGAAATGAAAACAAAAAGCATCAAAGAGACACAGGTAATACATGAATAAGATAATGAGAGTACAGCAGAATTTTATATTTAAGACTAGAATTTTCACACGCACAGAAAGGTTTAGAATTTTAATAAACCTTAAACCTAATTGTACTATTTTTTTGTCTTTTTTTTTTTATTAAGTCAAATACACATAGAATGGGGTTGTTATGAGTATAACCTCATACTTCATTGTGCCTTATAATGTCGTCCAGATAGAGTTTAAGTATGGTACGTTCTAACCTGCAAATACAAGGGGTAACAAGTCTAAATATAAAAGAAAGTGGTTGGGTGGTACCTGTGGGTCAAGGATTAGGGCACCGGCCCCATATGCCAGAGGTGGCGGGTTCAAACCCAGCCCTGGCCAAAAAACAAACAAACAAACAAACAAACAAGCAAACTGCATAAAAGGAAGTGATTTTTAAAAAACTGAAGTTTGAACTTTAATTTACTTTGGTAATCCTTCCCTTCTCCGTATAGCCATGAATCTGCTTGTCTTATTTTTAAGTTGGAAATGAAAACTATTTTACTTCTTATTTTCAAAGTTATTGTACTTGTCAATGTTGAAACAATACAATCTTCAAAATGCCAACCTGTACAAGGATATATTGCCCTGACATAGTTAGAAAGTGTGTAAAAGACACTAAAACATCTGGTGAAAAAAAAGGAACGTTAATCAACTGTGGAGTAACTGTTCTGTTTCTGCAACATTAAGTGTCTAGTTGTTTGGGAACATCCGGACCCTTAGTGTCATGCTGCAAAGACTGCCTCGTGGTGGGAGGATCTTGTTTGTTGTATCTGAGTGCAACAGGATAATTTGTGTCTAGAATCAAGATCCAAAGGCATTTGGGAGCTGTGATAGTAAGCTTCATATTCTAGAACTGGGACAACCGTGCACAGATAAGCTTACATATCCCTTCAGTAACTTCCTGCTTTTCCCAATCAGACAATCTTATTTCTTACCCCCTCATCCCAACCCAAACACACCCTTTTAACTTTGCTTTCACTCGTTGGCCTTAGCTGAGAAAGCTGATTAATAAGTCTATCCAGTTTTCCCTATTGGTGTATGGGATCTAGTTTTATCCCTAAAGAATGTGAAGCTTTTGATCTGTTGCCAGCTTTTTCTCCATTATTTTAATCAGGGCACAGTCAGGAGACAGGAACTTCATAATATATTGAACAGGAGAGGTTTAAAATGAATAATTACAAACTAATAACAGATTAACAAAGAGGAAATAAATGAGAACTTTCAATGGCAGAGGAAGTGTACCCAAGAAAGGAAAAACACAAAAAAGGAAGAATCCTTCTGAAGGCAAGAACTCAAACTCCCTGGGGAGGGTTGTAGCCCACAGGATGGCAGAGAAGTTTGCTGAATTGCTGAGACCAGCACTTAGCCCAAACCAGTGGACCAGCACTGCCGGGCAGAGAACTGCCAATGGTATTAAGTAGGGAGCGTGCTAGGGAAGGAGGATGCTTTGAGTTCACTGGGAAACCATCCCTGGGAAGCTTGCACAAGGTGAGGAGGATACCATGCAGCTAGGGGCAACTTCAGAAAGCCGGCTGGGGTTCCCGTGGACCTTGCCTGGAGTGCTGCTGAACTCACAGCGGTAAATTTCACCCTGCGACTTGAATGCCAAGCTACTGCGGCAGAAGTGAGAGAAAATAAAACAGGCCAGAACCAGAAGGAGAGGACTCTCCTCTAGCGTCCCTCCCACCTCCTCTTACTGACAAAGGTTGACATCATGCCGACTGCCAAGGGAGAAATTGTTTAGTATCGCAAGCAGGCAATGAAGGGTGAATTTGGAACCAAGAGGCAATAAACTGACACATTTGTCTTTTTTATCTATGGCTAAATCAGGTTTGAAGGTAGTGGAATCATAAAGAGAAGTAAATCGCGACTTGGGATGGTGCCTTACAGTGTAATTCAGGGGCTCATCCAGTCTTCACTGACTTTGTGATTTAGGTTAGAAGATGATTATATATACCTAGTATCTGTGGATATACGATATATCAATTGAAGGAAGAACCTCTCATATCATGATGTACTAAACTCTGACACACCATTGATTGGAGGATGTGCCCCAGTTTCTGAGAGATTAAAATGTAAAAAAAAAAAATCTTAGAAAATATTAAGTCTTGACTTGTCATAGAAACAATAAGGTACAGTAAAAGAGGATCATAGCTTTGATAAGTAACCTCGGAAAATGATTTCCCTCTCTTTCTCCATCCCTGCCTCTTACTCCAATCTTAATTATCTTTTCAGTGTTCGTGTTTCTCCCACCTGCACGAAGACTTGGGCGTTTTCCCTTCCATTTCTCTCAGCACCTGTAAAGTTGTCTTCTGATGACTCGTGATTAAACACACTCCTGTTTGTTCCTAGGTGTTTTGTGCGCGTTAAACTTGTCTTCCCATCTCCTTTGTAAACTCCTTGAGAACTTCACCTGCAACTTCTCATACGTTTGTATAAAAAGTTTTCTTGATTGATACAGAGTCAGAATTTGTCTCTAAAAAAACAAAGCTCCAGTGAGCTAAGTAAAATGATCAATTTGGGGATTAAAAATAAATAGCCTAACTGTACAGTGCTTGCGAAGATTCCTATTTCTTTTTTTTCCCTTTTCTTTCTTTTTTTATTTTTTCTGAGACAGAGTCTCACTATGTTGTCCTGGATAGAGTGCCATGGAGTCAGTTACAGCTCACAGCATCCTCTAACTCTTGGGCTTAAGCAATTCTCTTGCCTCCCAAGTAGCTGGGACTATAGGCGCCTGCCACAACACCCGGCTATTTTTTTGTTGCAGTTATCATCGTTGTTTAGCTGGCCTGGGCTGAGTTCGAATCCACCAACCTTGGTTCATTTGGCTGGTGCCATAACCACTGTGCTACAGGTGCCAAGCCAAAGGTTTCTATTTCTGTTTGTTTTAATTCATTAAAACATGGTCAGTCAACAAATTTTGGTAATCATATTTATATTTAATTTTCACAAAAATTGAATTTTGATTTGTATTGTCAAAGTAAAAGTCAGAGCATGGCAAAGAAATAAATACATTCAAAATGAGGCTTACTTGAGTCATTCTTTTAGGCCTGTCTTCAACACCTTTGCCTCTGAAATTATATTATTACCTGAAATCAATTCAGGCTCTTTGCATCTCCCTTTCCTGAGACCCAGGTCTGGTGCTACTTGACACCAAGGTCATTCCAAGTATCCCTATTGGCACAGTCTTTTCAAAAGGCAGGTGAAAGAGCCCTATGTAGCTATTCATTTTTTTTGAGACAGAGTTTTACTTTGTCACCCTTGGTAGAGTGCTGTGACATCACAGCTCACAGCAACTTCCAGCTCTTAGGTTTAGGCAATTCTCTTGCCTCAGCCTCCCCAGTAGCTGAGACTACAGGCACCCATCACAATACCCAGCTATTTTTTTCATTGTTGTTGCAGTTTAGCCAGGGCTATAGGGCTGGTGCCCTACTCACTGAGCCACAGGCACTGAGCCATATGTAGCTTTTCTCCTTAAGAAATTACTTGGAATAGGTCACATTGGAGGAAAATGTTTTAACAAAGATCATTTTGTAGGAACAAATTTTAAACATTTTAGTAGGGACAGAGGGCAAGATGGTTTCATGATGTAATTTCTGACTATGGGAATATAACGTAAAATCTTATGTAAGATCTTTTGAACAGCAAAAGGGAATAAGGGGGAGAAATAGACAGAAAAAAGCAAACTAGTGTTTTTTGCAGAGGCAGACCTAATTTTGGGGTAAAATTGGTATTGCTCTGGTGTACCTCATTTACCCACCTTAAATGTATGATTAATAAGCGTTGTAAATGTGAGGAGTTGTGGGGTCCCCAGTACTGCACCCATTATTTCATTGGGACATCCTTCTGTCTGTGGTGTTGCTGACAGCCCAATCCATACCTTAGGAAAAGAGGCCTAGGAGGTACAAGCATTTCTAACTCAACTTTCATGCTTTAGCTTGAGGATGTTTCTTTGTAAACAAATGATTTGAGCCATCTTTATTCGAATGTTGATTTGGGGAGTGAAGATTGAGGATGGTGAGGGGCTACTAAAGCTAAAATCATCACCTTCTTTTCAAGTAGACTTGAAGAATGAGGAAACTCATAACTTTTAGAATGTAAGAAAAAGTTGTTGGCAGGAAGCTTTGTGTTGTGAGTTAAAGCTCATTTAAACATTAATGTTCTTCAAAATTGTATTCTTTTATCTGCAGTCACTTCCTGAGTTGCAGGGTGACAAGAGATGATGTAATTCTGGGGCAATGTGATAGGACTTTGTGTCACTGTTGATGTTTTTTGCTGCTATCATGACCTGATGGGCCAGCCTCCCTGTCTCTGCCCAGTATGTCCAGTCTCTGACACCTGTGTGATCACTCCCCACTCACCGTGTCTTCACATAATAATGGATGTCACTGTTTTTTTCCCTGGAGTCTGGGTACAAGCTCAAGCTCCTTGTCTACAGAGACCAAGGAAGCCACTCCCCATTGGTCAAGCTGTCCGGCAAGATGACACATTAGCTTTCCCAGATCATTGTGACAAATGACCTCTTCAGGAGTAGTAGTGACAGATGTCAATTAAAAGCACTTTGAGGTTTGTAATGTGCTGTCATAGATGCTATTTCATTCGTTGGAGCCATCCTCTAAACGAGGTACAAACCATGAGTTGATGTGTTTGCTCAAGTTTATGACTCACACCCAGGACTTTTCCTATTATTTAACTTTAAATTTTTATACAACACTTTTTGAAACTGCAAAAGAAACCAGATTTTTTTCTACAGCTGATTTTTTAGGCTCCTCCATAACATATTGGGAAATGAACAGGAGCTTCCTGAAAAAGTAAAACTTCTTGTGTCTTTTCCTCGCTGCCCCTCAGCACAGCTTTGACAATGACTGAGTAAAACTCCCTTGAGAATCCTACAGAGCCCATCAAAAAGATCACTGAACAAATCACTGTCCTATAGCAATGCTGGGCCATACTGGGGACCTCCAGTGATTAAAGGCCAAAAACCATTTGTCTCTTTCAGTGTGTTTGAATACAAAAGGCAACTGCTGTGTTCAGTGACAAGTGGGAAGGAGCCAGGGAAGGAGCCAGGATCGTATTGCAGTTGCTGCCGCCATCACTCACTGAGCCTCTCTCAGAACCTGTAAAGTAGGTTCCTCATTGGTACAGTAGAAGTGAGTGTAATTCCTAATCAGGTTCCTCATTGGTACAGTAGAAGTGAGTATAATTCTCAATTTACATTATCCAGTGTGACCATATTTGGTAAATAAAAACTTCTTTGTAAGCTCTAAACTGCCATGAAAATGTTAATTATGGTTATTTTCTGGTCTATTCGGCAGCATCAGTAAATGGTGTGCCTCTGCTTTGTATTCTAAGTCTTCTGAATAATTCTCAAAATACAATAAAGTACCACTTCTATCACCATACGATTTAGCATCAGTTCAAATACGGTATCATCTAAATTTATAGGAGAAAGAAGTTTTTTTCTCATCAATTTCTTATTTTAAAAAGAACAAATAATTCCCTTCCCGGCCTGTCCACACTCCCTCCACTCCTCCAAAAAACAAAAAATAGTTTCCCCATGCAGTAATTTCTGTTGACGGTTGTATCAAGCGGTGGCTTTCTCACATCTGCATTCAGATTAACAGTGGCTGATGTGTTTTCTCTAAGAAGTGGTGCTTGGAGCCCTCACCCATCCTTCTACAAGGCTACCTGAAAATAAATTAACAGAAACTCTCAAAGAAATCTCCATTTTAGAATATGGAACACTTGGCTGCTTCAAATGACAAATGTTTCTAGTTTTTGCAGATTAAGGCTTCATAGCCTGGAGACATCAGTTCTGAGAACACTGACACTTGGCTGAATATCTCTACTTGTGCTTTCGTAGCATCTCTTTTACCAAGTTAGAAACACAGACCTTAGTTTATACACATTTACAAACTCCCGTGTAGGGAGCACAGGGCTTACGATAAACAGACCTGGATCTTAAACTTGGTTTTATCATCGGAGAGGGTTTATTGACCGAAGTGAATAAACTGTATGATACAATTGTCTTTAGTTGTTAAAACTGCTCGTGATGCCTAGTAGTTACTATTTGTGAGAGGGAGATAGCAGAGTTGCCTGTGGAGAAAAATTAGGGAGGTCTTTCAAAGCATTTATATGTAAAGGTTTTTAACTTTTTCCCCCTACCATTTACAGGGAATATAATTCTGAGCTTGTTGTAAGGGCAACTGCCAAGATGAGCAATTCTGTACTTGACCTTTGAAAATGCAGCACATTCTCACAGAGGGGTTGGGACATAAAATATCCAACACTGAGATAGGAAATATGGGTGTTGATGTTCAAATAAAATCTGTTAGTCTATAAGATTAAAAATAGACAATATTTCTGGGGTATAATAGAAGTCATTTCGGGCTTGGTTTGTTTTCATGTTTTCTAAAGTCTATTGGCATATTTGGACTTCTTGATTATTTGTAAGTCCTGTATCTCTTCAGGGATCAAATGTGTTAAGTCACCCTTGTCTTTGCTATTCAGAATCATTGAACAGTAGTAGAATCTGCTACTTGAAATGTAAGTAAGATCAGTGTACTGGGGGTGCTTTCTGGGGTCATAGGACACAGATACAACACCATCCAGAATTGTAAACAGTCACTAGATTAATTTCCCCAGGAATGAAATTGAATGAGGCACCAGCAACAGAGTGACAAATCATTGTGGGATTGGGGAAAAAACCCAAAAACCAAAACTTTAGTTTTATAATGAAAATCCACTGGACAGCCATCTTAGAAGGGTTGTTTCAAGATAGGCATATCTGGAAACACATCCAAGTTTATTTATACTGGCAGTGCAAAAAATGCATATATATATATATTTTTTTAATGCATATATATTTTAAAAGATGTATTTTAGAAGTTGAATTATAGTAGCCAAGTGCAATATGACCTTTGCTCAAAATATGGCAGAAATCAAATGAATGCTAGCGTCACCATTGTAACCAGCAGCCCAGTCAAAGAAAATGACAGAAGCACATCTGTCATTGGAGGGGCAGTCAAGATGATTTTGAAGCAGTGTTTGAAATTCGAGAAGACTGGGAAGTACAATAACAATGGAGGTGAGATCGGGGAGCCCTCCCACAGCAGCAAGAAATGCTTCTTCTGCTATGGCACTGGAACAATTTACATGCTCCTCACAGAAATCTGCCAAACAGTGTGCATGAGAGACAGGAGTTAGCATCCAACACATTCCTAAAACAGCAAAATGGAAGGTTTTCATTCCAACATTATTACATGCACCGAGATGAGAGAGCTTACTACAAAGAGCATTCACCAGGGCAGCAGACAGAATGAAGAGGTGTAGTTGAGTTTCTCTCATGTTCCCCTGGCTTAACATCCCTTGGCTTCTACCTATGGGGGATCTTATAGGATGTGGTGTAGTGTAAGAAACTGGCTACACTGGCGGTACTTGGCCAAGAAATTCAAAAGGCATGCACAAGGTTACAAGTGGATGCTGGCCAACGTCACTCAAGTGTAGTTTGCCATAAGCAAAGTGTCTGGACCCTGATCGCAACCACTTTGAGCACTTGTCATAATTGCAGAAGTCAAGTGACTTGTGTTCATCTTTCATTATTGGTATATATTACAATTTTAATGCAGTTTTTTCCCTTTCTTAAAGTGTGTATACATTTTTTGATATCCTTTGTATTTGTGAATGTGTGTACATGTATAGAATGAAAGAAGGAAATAGAAGGAAAGAGAAAATGAGAGAAAAAAATGTCTCCCAATCTATACCTATACACACATACACACAACTTTTGTCATCAATTCTTCCAACTTGTGTTCCTCTAACTACACATATTATGGTTTCATAATGGAAATTTTAGGGAATATGAGTTGTACTAATTTATGGTAACATAACACAGTTTTATCTCATCTGCCTTCCTTCTCCTTTCAGAGGCTCATATCCTATAATTGAAAGAATCTTCAAAGGTATAGTATTAGCATGTGTACAGAGTATCCAGATCATCTGGACAGCCAAACAATATCAAGAATATTTTCCAAGGGTTTTAAATTATTATTTTTTTAAATAAGGACTCTATTAGGAGTCAAGCAGCAGGCAAAATAAATACCCATGATGATAAACTCCATGTCCAAGACTCCAGAGTAGCAGGACAGGGAGAGGCTTGAAGAAGCCCTTGCTGGGTTTTTAGCATCAAGATGACACAGTCTGATCCATGTTTAAGCAATCACCATGACTGCTGGAGGGGAAAGGCCCAGGGGGAAAGGGACAGGTAGGGGGAACAGTCAGGAGGCTATTTGTGTGTTTGGGTAGGAAATGAGAAGACAGAGGTTGAGTTAAGGCAGAGAGCTGATAAAAAATGGATGGATCCTGAATAATTATTGGAAATCGACTTCCAATAATGGAAGAATAGGGAGAAAGAGAAGAAGGAAGCCTGACTCCTCGGTACTAAAACTGGGCACTTGGGTGCTGGTGTCGTCTGGGATGAGAGGAGATTTCTGGGAGAGGAGGAAACTGGGTGGGGTAAGCATTTGCTCTGTTTTGGTGACATTAAATTTCAGATGCTTCAGAGATATTCAAATGGAAATAGCAGTAGGCAGATGTATATTTGATTTTGATGTTTCTAAAAATTCTGATTTTTTGCTCACTTGTAATGAAATTGGAGTCTGGCACAAAGAAGGTCCCTTGACAGACAAAATGTTAAGTTCCTTGCTTTGCACATAAGAGCACTCAATGCCGAATAACAGCCTCCTGAATTTCTATTGCTCTTGCATAACCTATGCTATAGCCATATCAAGCCATTTGCATTTCCTCAGATGCATTACGATGGCACATGCATCCATATCTTAGTTTGTATTCTTTCCATTTGCAATTCCTTTCTTACCTTTTTCTAATTGGCTAATTCCTACCCATCCTTTAAGAATCAATTTTGGTGCCACATCATCCTTGAAACCTTCTCTAATCCTCCTACACTTTCATAGCTTCTTTTACTTCGACTGGTACTTGAGGCCTCCTTCACTGTAACATTTGTCACTTAGTACATAATTGCTCAGACGTCTTCTTTCTAGACTACTGTGAAAGCTTTCTTAATCCAAAAGTTGCCCCTCCCTGCTTTTTGGTACTCTTAGCAATCAGAGTGACAGGAATTTATAGGCAATCAAACTGGTTGTTGAACAAGTATATTCATGTTTCTTTGTAAATTTTGAACCTCTTGGAAGAAAATTCTACACAATTCAGATCCTTGGGAAATTTTTCTGAGTAAACAGGATAGGGAAGAACTCATGAGAAGAGCACCTTTTACAGACAGTGGTTTAAGCTTCCAAAGCCTCCTTGAATGACTTTCAGTGATTCATTTTTTGAGGGTTAACATTTCCCTCTCACTTGTGTTCTCTTGAAAAATTTGAATTTTTAGGAAAGAGTAACAAATTAAATCATTAACTCTATGAAAGGTAAGGTCTTAAAGTGGAAAGAATACTGAGCCAGGAGTCTAGATTTGGGGGGTACAGATTCTCTCCCTAACCCAAGGCAGAAACTCTGTGATAAGGACAAGGCTGTGAGGGTGAGTGGGAAACATGGGAAATACTGAACGTCTGCAGATTCAGCAGTGACGTTAATTGCCCAGAGGCAAAGCGTACAATTATGGAATGTGACTCGAAACACTCTTGGAAGCCTGGAGGGCACAGAATCAAAAGAGGATGTACAAATAGGATGTGAAGAAACGATGATTTAGGGAGCGTTAAAGGCTATGAGTAGCCTTCATAGAGAGTTATCTTTGAAATATGCTTCTTACTGCTCTTAGCTAGCCATAGAGGACATTATACATTGAAAAAAGTGATCCTGATGCTGAGAATTTTTTGTGTTACATGTACCTTGATTTTTAGATGAAGCCTAGCTAGCTAAATGGTAGGACAGTTTCCAGTCCCCATTCTTAATTGATAGCCTTGCTTGTGTTCTGACTTTCCTAATCATCTCAGGGAGGATTTGTTCAAATTACTCACGTTTCCATGCCAAATTCATTTCCAGATGCTGAAAGCTTACAGTCATCCTTTTCCTTGTGCAATTTTGAGACAGAGTTGAGTATTATCATTAGTAATATTACATAATAGGACCATTACAAATCTTGGCACCAACCTTTCATGTGTTTGCAATGTCATAGGAGAGAGATTTATTTGGACTCCTGCAGAGCTGCCTCTGCCCTGTGTCTTGCAGAAGGAGGCAGGAAGGAATGCTCTAATGGTCTACTCTGCACTGAGTCTGGGGATTGCATAGGCAACACCTCAGCACAGCCTATTAGCCTTGGCACCAGAACCTGTGTGGTAAGACTATTTGTATTTCTTAGTTCCAGTGGCATTGGGTAGCTTATGTGTGTCAAACAAAATACAATGATCGGAGCCTTATGCTTTTCCCCAAGAGAATGAAGAGGGAGCAAGTATTATCCCTTTCTGGGCTGTAAGAGGGAAAGTAAGAGAATTGATTATCTTGCCCAATATCCAAGGCCCATATTTTAATTCTAGCCCCATTTTATGCCTCTCTAGCTGTAATGCTTTCCCACTTAAGCCCCATTTTATGCTTTTCTAGCCTTAATGAATCCCCCGCTTCAGCAAGGTTGGTCTGCTCATTGTCCCTTGAACATAGCTTTGCAAATGCTATTCAACTTACCCAAAACATTTTTTCTCTTCTTCTCAATTTATTTAAAATCTCAAGAAATCTTCCAAGGACTGGCTTTTCTTCCACCTTGTATGTGAAGTCCGTCCTGTTTCCTGCAGTCAGCACTAATGATAAAATGGAGCAAATCAGACAATACTTCCCCTGCCCATATGGGAACTCTCAATCTAGTGACAACTTGTTGTCAAATTATAGCTAATATTTGTAATTTTACTATGGTTCAAGGGGTTCCTTTGATATGATTTTGATTAATCTTTATAATGGCTTTATAGGACATTGCAATATATTTTCTGAGATAGGCTCTATTGCTTTTTTCAATTTCATGGATAGGATAATTAAAGTTTAAAGGGGCTCAGAGCCATCTAAGTGCTGGGCATTTTCTGAACTCAGGCAGTCTTAACCACCTGTGCCACCAGGCACAGTTCTCTAGGCCTCCAGGCACCAACACCTCCATTTGTTTACCTTCACCAGCTGCCTTGGGTTATAATTAGCTCATATGTATCTTCAACTACCTTGTAATGCAAGGTAAATAAGGAAGCTTGTGGGAGGCAGACAGATTAATCCCTCTGTAGGGTGCATCAATCCTGGGTAAAGCAGGAAGGCAGGTGGGCCATCTTGGGGGCTCCTTATCAAGACCACTGAAAGATGAAAGGAGCATGGAGGTGTCCAGACAGGGTAAAGTTATCAGAGACCATACTAACAGAAAATCAGCAGGCAGGGCTTTGAACTCCTGATCTGCAATCAGGGAAGCTGTTCGCCTGCCTATTTGCCCAGTGGAATCAAGACTGGTTTTCCCCTCTTCCTTTCTAAATGCATTATCAGTTGATGACAACTCACTGCCCAAGTTCCATGTTGCCCAGCCGTTTCTTCTTTACCCAGTCTGGGGGCTTGGGATTCTTTTAATCCTATTTTGAATTTTGACACCTTTGCATCTTTTCACATATGCTTTGTCTTAGAGTTCAATAAAAGGTTTCTAAGGAGTCAGAGGGCTGTTGCATTGCTTCCATCTGCCACTTGACGTGTAAGTCAACGTATGTCCCTCCAGGCTACCCAGACATTATACATTAAGTTGGTGTAAAGTCTTGTTATTTCCCCAGGGTCGTCTTTCCTGTTGACCCCTAATCCAGGTTGTGTTCGGCAGCAAACTCCAATGGAAACTGACCATGTCTTAGGGAGCAATTAAGAACATGGGCTTTGGAAACAGACAAACCTGTTTTTAAATCCCTGATACCCTGTCTGTGTAACCAGGCAAAAGATAATTATCCTCCCTGATTTGTTTCTTTGTTTGTAAAACAGGCAAAATAAAAACCATGAGGAATACGAATAAGGATTAACCAAGATAACATATGAAACTTTCATACAGTGCTGTGCACATGTCTAGAAATTAACAAGTAGAAGCTCGCATTAATCCCTGGAGTCTTCACTCTCCACCTGCTAGCACAACAGTTGATGCACAGCACAGCTAACATCTTTCATGAATGATTAAATACAATGTAGGAGACGCCAACATCCGAGCAAAATGATCTGCAGCTGAGGCATGGACCTCGGGCCATTCCTCCACAGGAGTTCCTTGTGGGAGGAGCCCGTGCCCTCAGCACGTAGTCATTGTTAATTTCTCCCCTCACCTGTGTTGTTCTGGCTCAATAAAAGGCTAGTGCGGAGGTTGCTCGGGGCTACCCGGAAAGTAAGGGCTAGCCCGCCTTCCACAAGCTTGTACTTCTAATCCACCTCTCGCCTGGTTCCTTCCTGCGCTAACCGAGACCAGGGCCACAGGAGCCCAGCGGGTCCGACAATACAATGAAAACCTAAAAGTTCAAAAGATGAAGGTCCCTTGAGCAGTTAATTTTTATTAAAGGACATTTTTATAAGACATTCAGTTTTATTATTTTAAGCCTTAAAGGTATATAAAATAGCATAAACTAATCACAACGCACAGAAAATTTTAAAAGTATAAGTATTTGATGATGGCTTGGTTAAGGCCAAGTGAAAGTTTGAGAACTTATTTTGCTAAAACATACATGTAATCAATAATAATCATGTAATAATGTAATAATCAACATGTAATCAATAATAATCAGTCACTAGCACATTTGACTGTATAGCATACTAACAATTCTAGAAAGTCATTTTTCAATTTGTATTCTGTTAACACAAAATTACTTAATGAGCACCTACTATGTGCAGTATATTCAAGAAGTTTATAATTATGCATTTTTTCAATCATTTCAAAGTTTCCCAGCTTATGCAACCTTTGTTTAAATGATTATATAAGGGTCAGCCCAGGCTTTGTCTGAATTATTACAAATTCTTGAGCACTTATGTTCAAATAAATCAAGTGGTGTTTCTCAAATATTTCATACTTTCTTTAAGGGACCTACAAAGGATGGCAAATTTTAACCTGATCTCATGAATTTCTAAATATTTGGGAATTTTCTAGATATCTTTCTGACATTGACATTTGGTTTAATTTTTTAGGTTTAAGAATGTGCTTTGCATTATTTCTATTCTTTTCAAGTTAAGATATTTTTATGACCTCAAATATGTCCCAACATTGTGAATATTACAGAAGAAAATTTCATTCAGAAAAATACATATTCTGTTGTTGTAAAATAATAATACTATTGACCATCTTATTGATATTTTATAGAACATTTTATAGAACATATAGAGCATGTCAATAAGATGGTCGATAGTATTATTCAGATCTTCTACATCCTTATTCATTTTTTCCTTTCCATTACATTGATTACTGAGATAAAAGTGTTGAAATCTATAAATTGGATTTGATTATTTCTCCATTCAGTGCTATCAATCTTTGCTTCATGTATTTTAAAGCCCTTTGAGATATATGCACTTAATATTATTATGCAATCATGGCAAAGAACCTCTGTATTACTAAGCAATGCCCTTCCTTACCCTAGTAATATTTCTTGTTTTGACGTTTACTCTGTCTGATTTTAATATGGCCTGCCTGAATTTATTTTAATTGATATTTACATAGTTTGCCTTTTTCATCCTTGTATTTTCAACTCATATATGTTTTCATTCTTAAAGTAATTCTCTTGAAGGTAGCTATTTTCCTCTTATTATTTACTCTGTTATTTAATTGATGTACACACTATTTATATTTAATACTATTGAGGGTTAGATTAAAATCTATCATTTTCGCATGAAGTTTTTTTTCTATTTGTGCCATCTCTTCTTTATTCCTACACTTGATCTTATCCAAAAGGCAGAGAAGCGATCTTCTTTATTTCTTATGTTTCCTTTTTCTTCCTGCTTTATATTGAATGTTTCACTTTGTTTTATGTCCATTTTGGTTATTTATGTATCTATTTAAATTTTGTGGTCATCTTGAGTCTACATATTTAATTAATCACAGAATATCTTCTAATAATATTAACTGCCTCACGTGTAGAGTAAAAAACTTGCAACGTATACCCTTAATTCTTCTCTCCCATCTTCGTGCTGTGGTTTCCATGTATTTTACTCTACAAAATACATTGCTACAATTATTGTTTTAGACAGTCGCCTTCAACAACAATTAAAATGTAAATAAAAAACTTTGTTACCCTCATTCACACTATTTCTAGGTCTCTTTGTTTCTGTAGAACCACACCTATCTGGTATCATGTTACTTCTACTTGAAGAACTTTTTTTCCTTTAACTTTTTTCTTTTTTATAGCTCAACTCTGCTGGACATAAATTCTCTCTGTTTTTCTTAGTTTAACAACATCTTTATTTCTTCTTCATTTTTGAAAGATATTTTTGCTTGGTATGTAATCCTAGATGGACACTGTTCTTCCAGAACTTCAAAGATGTCTTCTGGCTTACATAAATAAAAAATTGTCTGTAATTCCTATCTTTATTTTTCTGTATATAACATGTTCCTTCTCTTGTCCCCTAGAACTGCTTTCAAAACGTTCACTTTTGTCTGTTTACTTAGCAGTTTGAATATGATTTGTCTAGATGTGCATTTGTGCTTCAGGTCCTCTGAATCGGTTAGATATGTGAGCCCCTCAAATAATTAATATTTCTTTTGCCTTTTCCTCTCACTCCTCCTTCTGAGATTCCAGTTACACATACATTAGGACATTTGATATTATCCAGATGTTGGATGTTCTGTTCATTGTATTTTCCATTCTTTAGTCTTTTTGTGTTTCAGTTTGGGTAATCTATTGACCTATTTTCAAGGTTTTTTTTTTGTTTCCTTGACTATGCTGAAATGTACAAAGATATCCCCAGTATCTGTGAGTATGTTTGTTTTATTTCTAAACCTTTCCATTTTACTCTTTTTTAGAGCTTCTACCTCTCTGCAGAAATTCCTTGTTTATGCATATTACCTTCCTTTTCCACTAGTTTGCTTAATATACTAGTAATATTTGTTTTAAATTCTCTGTTTGTTAACTCTAACATCTGGTTCATTCCTGAGTCCTGTTTTATTTGTTGTTTTATTCCTTAACAATGGGTTGTTTCTTTATCTTAAGTTTTTCGGTGCTTCGCCATTTTTTTTCTTGAAAGCTAGTCAGTCTGTATGACAGTGGAGACCGAGATGAATGATAGTTAGCCTTAAGTGAGAACACACTCTCCTCTGCTAGCTCCTCCAAGCAGAGGGTGGAGTTTCACTAGGAGATGAGCTGAGTTTGGGTTTTGTAGTTATCCTAGGGTGACCAGATGTCCCGCTTTTGAACAATTTGTCCTGTGTCCCGCAGTGTTTTAAAAAAGTCCCAATTTTTGGAAAGAATGCACAAACGGGCAGGAGAACAGGAAAGGAATATATGGTTTTGGCTATTTTGCCAGAATATGAGTTTTATATTATTTTTGTTGATTTTATAATGTTAAACTGTAATAATAACAAATAATTGTTGAGAAGTGATTATCGAGAACTGCTTATCAAAGTTTGCATTGTTGTCAGGCCCTACCCTGCCCTGTCCCCTGCCCTGCCCCCTCAGCCATGTTGTCCTTCTTTACAGATGTTAAAATCTGGTCACCCTAAGTTATCCTGAAAACCTTCAGTGTGCTGCCATCTTTAAATTCCTCTACGGTTACCTCATGCGCAGGCTGCCAGCTGGTTTCACTCAAGATCTGTTTCACCTAAGCTGTGGGCCTTCCTTTTGTGCCTGGACCCCAGGGAGTTCTTTCTTTATGTTCCTGTCCCTCCCTCAGCCACTGACTGATGTTGTTTGCTGCTATGCGGTTGATGGTGTGGTGGTGTGGGGCTCTGGTGTTCTCCTGTCCTCAGTGTGAGACTGGCCCTGTGTTCCTGGTATCTGGTTAGTTCCCGGTTAGAAACTTATTAGTGATCCTATCCTTTTCTCAGAGAGAGGATTTCTACCTTTCCCCAGTGTCTAGGGAGATTTTCAAATTTTCCTTCCTATGGCCATGGTGGATCTTCACCTGTGTGCTGGTGACAAGAGGCTTTATTGCACTGGCTCCAGAAACTTAAGTCTTTTGTTTTGTAACAGGAAAAATAAAAGTTCCTGATGGGGCTTTCTATATTTCCTGCAGATAAAGGCTTTGCTTTCTTTTATCTGGTCCCATGACCTTGGTCTTTCCTGTGATCACAGGGAAGATCCCACTGGCACCTCTGCAGCTTCTAGAGATTCTAAATTCTCATGCTGTCTTTAGTCATTTCTTTCTTTTTTTTTTTGAGACAGAGCCTCAAGCTATCCCTGTGGGTAGAGTGCCATGGCATCACAGCTCACAGCAACCTCCAACTCCTGGGCTCAAGCAAGTCTCCTGCCTCCGCCTCCCAAGTAGCTGGGACCACAGGCGCCCACCACAACACCCGACTATTTTTTGGTTGCAGCCGTCATTGTTATCTGGCAGGCCCAGGCTGGATTTGAACCTGCCACCTTGGGTGTACGTGGCTGGCGCCTTAGCCACTTGAGCCACAGGTGCTGAACCCTTTAGTCATTTCTTAACAAATTCTTCTTTCCCACTTTTAGGGAAGGACTGTTTTTTTCTCTTGTCCTCAGAGTCAGCACGTGTGTCCCCTTTTCCCATGGAGGTGCCTGTGTTTCTTCAGATTTCAGGTGTGATCTTAGTTCTCTGCTGGGTTCAAGAAAAGTTATAATTTGGTGGATTATCCATATTTATTATTACTGGAGTGAGAGTAATATTATTTTAAGTTTTCTGCATCACAAGTAGAATGTAACCTCACTGAATTAAACAAAAACCAAAATTATGCCACCTTCAGTGAAGGATGCCAGTTTATAAGTTTATGGGATAAAGACATATTTTGGAACTGGAGTAAAGGGTGAATTGAGTTGCAAAAAGCATAAGGGGCCTGGCATGGAACATAGCTATATACTGTGAAGGTGAGCCAGGTCATGAGATGGAAGCATCAGGAGATTTGGAGGAGTAAGACAGGGAGGTATTATAAGATGTCCTTTTGTCTGAGTGAGTCCACAGTGGAGAGTAGGGTGAAAAAAGATCAGAAATATTTTTAAACAGCACATCCATGTGTTAAGGTTCACTGACTACCATAAGGGAAAGATGTTATGTTTCCATTGTGAGGAGACTAAAAATGAGGAATTTAGGAGCCTCTGAGGAGGTGAACAGCTATTGCTACCTTTGTGCAACTCAGACCAGTAGTTAGCATGTATGGGCACACAACAGAATCAAACAAAGCAAAACTACCTACTATTTCAAAAGACAATCAAATGGTACACTTGGCTGGTTATAGTGTGCATGAGTGATAAAGGTGGTTCTTATAAAAACAACTCATAGTTAATATGGTTATTATATAGAATGAGATACATAAAACTGCTTTGTACAATACAAAGTGGAATAAAAATGTGAAGTCTTGGTATTATCAATATTGCTATGTCTAGGAGTGAATATAGCTTGGCATATGTCTCAGAATAAGCTCATACAGTCCACATCCTGATAATGTTGTTATGAAAATACTGCGATGCTGATTCCATTTTGGCAATTTAAATAGCTTGTGATGAACTGGTTGACATCCTGTCTTCACTGTTAAGCTTTTCCTAATTTCTCTGATTCTCAGTGATGATTTCTAATTTCCCTGAATTCTTCTTGAGCCCAGACCTCTGCACGTCATACTAAACCACATATATAGTACATGACGAGGTAAGATTTTGAAAGTTCTGCTCTTCTTCTCTCTGCTCCTTATTGAATTTCTTCTTTCTGTCCAGACAGGAAGATACTAGTCATTCATTGCCTAAGGAAAGCCCATGACAGTGGAAACTAAGAAGTGTCAAATTCCTTTTACTTAAGCTTTAGAAGTTGACTCCAGAAAAGGTATGGAGCCATACCTGATACAGTTGTTTCAGTCTGTGAGCGGCTTGGTCCACACTTACTCTGTACTTGGCCTGTCCTTGGGTTCGCTGTCTTTATCTGAGTGTCCATTGATTCGGTGTTGACGGGCTGTTGCCATTCTCATTCTTGACCAGTGAGGAGGGCGGCCAGCGGGTCCAGTGCCATTCAGCAGGAAACACACCCTTTTGGTCTCAGAACTACTCAGCTCACATTATAAATCTCTCCATGTAGATGGTCACCCTTTTAATGGACCAGAGTCCTTCAGACACCCAAAAAAGGAGAATGGGTTTTGGATATCTAAAGTGGTAATGGTGATATGAAAAGTTAGATCCTTCGAGCCTCTCCCTTGCCTCCCATTTCCTGGCCCATATATCAGAGCAAATTGAAATCAGAGAGAATGGGCTCAGATCCATTTCCTCACCCTGTACAGCCAACACAGGAGAGCAATTATAGGAGTTAAGTACAAATTTCTGTTTCATATTAATCAATCACTTTCTTGAGGTTAGTATCACCTTTTTTTTTTTTGAAAATGAATACATTGTATCAAGTGGGACACTAAAGTATCTAATGAACATTTGGAAGACTGATACTAGAGGCAATGTGTGAATATACTGGAAAGAGCACCACCTTCCATGGAAGAGGCAATCAGAAAATGAATGTCTGGCAGCACCTGTGGCTCGGTGAGTAGGGTGCCGGCCCCATATACTGAGGGTGGTGGGTTCAAACCTGGCCCCGGCTGAACTGCAACCAAAAAATAGCCTGGCTTTGTGGCAGGTGCCTGTACTCCCAGCTACTCAGGAGGCTGAGGCAAGAGAATTGCTTAAGCCCAAGAGCTGGAGGTTGCTGTGACCTGTGATGCCACAGCACTCTACTAGGGTGATAAAGTGAGACTCTGTCCCTACAAAAAAAAAAAAAAAGGATGTCTGGGGGCACCTGTGGCTCAAGGAGTAGGGTGCCATCCCCATATACTGGAGGTGGTGGGTTCAAACCCAGCCCCAGCCAAAAAAAAAAAAATTGCAAAAAAGAAAATGGATATCCGTTATCTATTACGATGCACAGATCATTCCAAAGTTAAACAACAACAACCCTTTTATTTCCTTAGGGTTTTGTGAGTTGGAAATCTGGTCTGGAGGCAGGTGGGTGTTTTATGTGGTCGTCTTGCCTGTGGTCAGTCACATAGCCACTATTATCTTATAACTCAACTGGGGCTGGATAGTCCAAGATGGCCTCATTTTCATGTTTTGTTGTTGTTACCTGGCCTTTCTTGTTCTGTATTTTCTCCCAATCCCCCACATGGTTCATTATCTGCCAAGAAACTAGACCCGTCTTTCTACATGGTGGCCTCAGGGCCACAAGAGGGCAAGAACAGAAGCTGTGCATCCTGAAAGACCTCATGTAACCGAGGCTCGGGAATCCTACAGTAACTTCTACTCAGTCGAACAAGACCAGACTAGGTTGAAGGGAAGAGATAAATAAACCGCTTCCTGACAGGAAGAGTGTCAGAGTCACGTTGCAAGGAGACAGAAATGGGAGAGATTCTTGTGACCGTCTTTGCAGACAAAGCTTTTGCAAGCTTTTACAAAGCTTGTAAAAGCTCTCGTATAAAGCTTACACTTATCTCAGTAGGCAGCTAATAAATGGCAGCAATGGTAGTGGTGATGCTGCTGCTGCTGCTGATTTTAACACACGAAATATTGGTTGCTTGAAAACTGAAGATTCGATCCCAGCCTTCAATATTAAAATCACTGTCCATTAGACACAGGAAGGCTCATTCCCTTTTTCATCATCATGCTAGTTATTGCTTTGCTACTGATAACTGAAAAAATGCTCTGAAGCTTTTCTCAGTATACAGAATCAGCAGCAAGACATAAGATCCTAAGTTCATTGCCAGAAAGGTCAAGAGAGCAAAAAGCAACAATAAGCTGTGGCCTTGTTCTTACTTTCTCTGGCTGTAGTACAGTCCCAGCAACTAAAATTTCAAGGCTTACATGCATTTTTATACCAGATATTGTATTAACGAGTTCAAGAATGTCCCTTTAGGCTTGGCTCCTATAGCACAGAGGTTATGGTGCCAACATACACTAAAGCTGGTGGGTTCAAACCCAGCCTGGGCCAGCTAAACAGCATTGACAATTGCAACAAAAAAGTAGGTGTGTGTTGTGGTGGGCACCTGTAGTCCCAGCTACTTGGGAGGCTGAGGCAAGAGAATCATTTAAGCCCAAGAGTTTGAGGTTGCTGTGAGCTGTGATGCCACAACACTCTACCCAGGGCAGCAGTTTTAGACTCTGTCTCAAAAACAAAACAAAACAAAAAGAATATCCCTTTATAATATGGAAAATATGTTGATGTTCTAAACATTTTTCTTCCAAAAGGGTATCTATTTGCACCAGAAAACATCTTGGTTTTGGTATTTGAGGCTAGAACTTTATACACTTACTGCCCTTGGTAGATGTACATGACAGCTTTTATGAAGGTGATTATCCATAAAACATGCCATTTTTAATAGACTGAAATATTTGTTTTTTTATGGAGAAATTGAAATGTAGAAGGTGGCACAAATATGTGAGTTGCTTTGTTGTTGGAACTATAATTGAAAAAGAAATGACAGGCTCGGCGCCTATAGCTCAACTGGCTAAGGCGCCAGCCACGTACACCTAAGGTGGCGGGTTCGAATCCCCAGCCCGGACCCGCCAAACAACAATGACGGCTGCAACCAAAAAATAGCCAGG
>CAUYQS010006531.1:0-31719 GCA_963574585.1 Otolemur crassicaudatus
AATGATGGCTGCAACCAAAAAATGGCCAGGCGTTGTGGTGGGCGCCTGTGGTCCCAGCTACTTGGGAGGCTGAGGCAGGAGACTCACTTGAGCCCAGGAGTTAGAGGTTGCTGTGATGCCATGGCACTCTACCCAGGGGGATAGCTTGAGGCTCCGTCTCAAAAAAAAAAAAAAAGTTCAGGACTGGCCTCCTAAAGGACAGGATGCTGCTCCAGAACGGGGTGGGTGGGATGGGTAGGGTGAGAATGGGTATTTTAGGCAAAGGACAGAAATTTCTAGAGCAATAGAAGGGAAAGAGGCTAAAGGTTTGAGGTAGAAATGGTCAGCTTGGCTTTGAAGGTGAAGAGATTTTAAATAGGAAAATCAGAATTTTTGCTAAATTCGATGTTTTTCAAGATGGTTTTGGCAAGTGTGTGGAAAACAGTTTCCAGTGTATGGAAGGTCAGGGAGAGGAGCAGACTGGAGGTCATGAGAACAGTGAGAAGATTGCTGCCACTGTCCAGATGAGAAATGACCTTGACCTGAGCTAAATCAGGAGATGAACTGAGAAGTTTTACACAGATAATGAGCAGGTCTTGATGTGAGATGAGTAATGAAGAATAGGTCCAGAAGGACTCTGGCATTGCACAGTAACAGAAGTGGGGATTGGTGTGAGGAGATTAAAGTGTGGTGCAGGCAGTACAGACGCCCCTCAGCATCTAAGGGGTTTCCAGTGCCCAAATCCCATCTTCAGGAAAGCGAGTGGGATGGAGGTAAAGATCGCAGAGCCGTAACTATATATAAGGTCATTGTGAGAATTAAAGAAAATGACCCGTGAAAGTGCCATACAGACTTTACCTAATCACCTGACCACTAAGTGGTAGGGGGAGGTTTTCTGCCTCTAACAAGGAGCTCCTCTCAGTGAAGCATGTTCCTGTGACAGTATCATGGGGATTTAAGCAGGTGGGGACTGAACTCCCAAGATCTTTAAGATCTCTTCAAGTCTTGAGATTGAAAGAGTTAAATGTAAAGTATGTAACACAAATCATATGTATTATGTATTTGTGATTATGCTGTAAATCTATAGATTTTTTGTGCTTTTGCTAATTTCGGATGCAACTACTGTTTAGGTATATCAATATTGTAAGTTTGTCAAGTTATAAAGGAGCAAAACTGCCAAAAATGCAAGACAGTGTTTTATTTTATTATCTAATTATTTGTAAAGAGGTTTGCCAAAAACAATAGGGGGATTGCGTGGATAGAACCACACATAGTTTCTTTAAAGATCTAGTTAAAGAAAATGAAGTTTAAATTAGCTGAAATTCAACATTTAAATTTTTATTTTGCTTTAAGAAGGTAAATAAGGGAAAGACTAGGGCATTTGAAGTGAAGATGCCTATCGCGTGCTCTGCCAAATTTACAGAAGAATTGGCTTAGAAAAAACGCAGTCTGGCCGGCCCTGAGCTTTGATTAGCATCTGAATGGCGGAAGGAAAAAGAGATGAAACCAAGCATTCAAAATGAGGAGGACTAATGGATTTCCTGCAGATTGGTCTAGCATTGTAGATACTCAAGTTCTGGAATTTGCCAGAACTGATCTGGCTGACTGTAATACTGAATTCAAGCTATAATGCTTGTACCGCCACGTTGAACTCAGCGGTAACACAAGTTAAAAACTCAACCACTTATCTGATGCGGTAGAATCTCTGTAAGTTGACCACGCAAAGGACTGTAATAAACTGGTCAACATACGAAGGTGGGTAACATAAGGAACGAGGCCTACTGCCCTGATACGTACATGCCGCACGTGTACAATTTATGAAAATTAGGTCAACTTAAGGAAGTGGTCAGTGTGGGGAGGTGCCATTTCCTTGTTTTTTTATCAATAAAGTAGAATGGTTTAAAGTGAGGATTAAATGGCTTTACATGAAGTAGCATGAAAACCTTTGGAAATGTTCAGTGTGTGTCCTTTCTCCTCACTCCACAGCAAGCACAGGGATAGTTACAACTATTCTTTCTTTCTTAATCCTTTTGGGAAAATATCAGAAAATTGCCTCAGTTAGTTTAATACCGCCTATCTTAGCCTGGGTTTTCTAGACAGCAGAGCTTAGGAGCTAATGCTAATACACTAGGAGGAGTATAATCCCAGGGTAGCAGAAGTGAGGGGGAAAAAAAATGAAACAAGGCAGAGAAGGGGGTGTGTGGCAAACAGAAGTGACACACTATTGAGTTGTAAACACAGCCAAGTGACCAGGGTGTCTCTGGACAAGCCATATGGAAACACTCATCTCCAACAGTCTGCTGGAGAGAGGAAAGGGGAGTCATCTGTCCATTCCTTTTCCCTGTCTATCTTCATGGGTTAGTCTCCACCTCCTGCCCTACTGTATTCTGCTTCCCAGCCCTGGGGGCAGCAGTTGGGCCCCACATCCTGCAACCCATGGAGCAGCATTTCATTTGGGCCTGAGAATGGTGGAAGGTGCCAGGGCTTCTCTGAGTGTAATTGGACCAGGCCTGGTGCCAAGCTGCTGCTGTAGCTCTGTGCAGGACAGGGAGCTCAGCCCTCCCTCCAGGTGAGGAGGAGTCAGCTGGCAGTGTCAGGAGGTGATGCAGGTGGGGCTGAGACATCTCTGGAGGATCAAAAACTGGGTTCCGTGCACGGGAGCTTCTTTATAATGGCATTTACTTCTGAAACATTTTCTTTTGAAATATTGATCCTTATTTATTCAGTACAGCTTTTTACAGTAGATATTTCCCCACAGTCTGAATTTTATTTTGCTGTCTTACCAGTGACAGCCAACACAGCATTCTGTGTTGTGAATTCTGAGTGAATTCTCTCAGTCCTTGAAGGTGAATGTGCAAGGCTGCAAATGGTCTCAGCTAACAAGATCGCCCACTACCTCCTGGTCCTGAGCTGAAGTTCTGCTGACTGAGGTGCACTTCACTTGGGTCTTTCCTCTGCCCTTTATTTCACTTTCTGGCAAACATAAATGCTTGACAGAAGATGTGAAAGTGTTGGGTTTGCCACAGAGAAGAAACAGCGGGATAACCACTGGATTGTCAATGCAGGTGTTCTCATGAAAGCGCCTTTAAGGAAATGCTGAGCAAACCATGGATAACCTCCTTACGTGTGGGAAAGGCATCAGTCAACCTGAGAGGAAGGACCAGCGGTTGTATAGGGGGAGTCAGGAGGAACGATGGCTGAAGCCCAGTGTGGTTGCAGGCAGCAGGAAGGGGCCAGATGTGTGTCTGCCAGACGATCCCTGTCACTCTGCCGAAATAGCCTTTATTAACCCCCAGATCCTGCTGATTCTTCCTTTAGGTCTACTGTATCTTACCCTCTGACTTATACTTTTATGATTATTTCCATCTTTCTCAATCTCTGCTTTAAAAAATATCACAATTTGTAGCGTTTGATTCAGCCTTTGCTTCATATGCTATTGTGTATTTGCATACCCACAGGCGTGGCAGATTGGTTTCTCCAAGTAGATTGCAGCTCCTTGTGAACCAAAATCATGCTTTAACGCCCCTCTGTACCTCCCCCACTGAATTCAGCGCAGACCCTCACCAAGAACAGTATGAAACCTATTCTGATAGTGTCTGTTGTCACTGAGCTCAGGAACTGAAGTCAAATTCTGATAATTTTTGAATGATTCCTTCAGTATCCCAACTTTTGCTATTGGCCATCTAAAATTTAGAGACCAAATACGTTTGGAATTCCTTGCTGTCTCTGTTTGCTTTTGGAACTCTTTCTATCCAAGCTCAGGAACCAAACAGATTTAGAGAGCACAAGATGTGCTTCTAAACCTTCCTGCTTCATGTTGTATTTCAGGAATGGGATCAGCGTGCGTTAGACTGAGACTCTAGCTCCTTCCATCCTGACTCCAGCATAATTATCATACTCAATTACTATAATCATAATTAATCAAGTGTAATTGTACTGTTACCACTATTGTAAGGGCTGTCGCCGGGCAGGAAGTGTGAGCTAGGGAATACCCATAGGTTTTGAAATTAGGCATGCATTGGCTTGAATTCTGGCACTTACTTGTCTATGCATCACTCTTCTTGCCAGTAAAATTGTAAAGTTAATGTCTACTTCTTAGGATTTTTGTATGGAATAAAAATAATGTATGTAAATTGGTTTGCGTGTCCAGTAGGCAATTTGTGAATGACGCTATTGTTTTTTCCATCAATGCTATTAATCTCATTCAGTCCTGACAAATAAATGTTTATTTCTTCTTCAAAGCAACTGGTCAGCTAGTTTTTAATTGAATAACTTATGTGGTTTCAACACTATGGTCTTTGATCTGGTCTTACATATATATCATCTTCTTGTTGGTATTCTTTTTGATGTAGATTGGCAAAACATACATAAAATTTATACCACAATTTTGTGATGCAGCAAGGTGTTTTCTTTGTTTTTAATTTTTTTCTCTTTGTATAAACTATAGTGTCTTAAATAAGGACTATCTTCAAGGAAGAAAAATCTAATATTCAGTAGTTCTGCTTGTCTCTACTTTTTGTCATAAACTTGAATCTTTTACCTCTTATTTGCACAAATTAAGTGCCATTGTCTGACCAAACCAGATTTTCTCCTTTCTTTCTTTTTTTTTTTTTTTTTTGAGACAGAGCCTCAAGCTGTCCCCCTGGGTAGAGTGTCGTGGCATCACAGCTCACAGTAACCTCCAACTCTTGGGCTCAAGTGAGTCTCCTGCCTCCGCCTCCCAAGTAGCTGGGACCACAGGCGCCCGCCACAACGCCCAGCCATTTTTTTGGTTGCAGCCATCATTGTTGTTTGGCAGGCCCAGGCTGGATTTGAACCCGCCACCTTAGATGTATGTGGCTGGCGCCTTAGCCGCTTGAGCCACAGGCGGTGAGCAATTTTCTCCTTTCATTAAAAGTTTTTATTTAAATAATTCACATATGTGAAAAGGTGGTAGGAATGATCTGAATCTCATACTCTGTAAAGTTGTATAGTGAATGGATTGCACAAGTGGGAAAAAGCTGCCCCTCAGGTTTTTTTCTTTTTTTTTTTTTAACCATTTTGAATAGTTTCCACAGTCTTGCCTCTGTCATCCTCCTAGGAATTTGCCAGGTACGAAGCTTGCAGGTAGATACAGCAAGTTAGGGGTGTGGGAGAAGAGGTACAAAGAAATGAATCAAAGATGAGTTTACAGTAACCTAAGACACAATGTAGTTAAAAGTATGTGTTCCAAATGGAGGCAAGGTGTGAAGTGTTGTTGGGTAGTATGGGGAGGAAGGGGAAGGTGCTGAGCCCTCACATCCCCAACTGAATGCTGTCCCAGCATGTCTATGCACACTGGGACAGGCTGCAGGGTAGAAACGACATATAAATCTTAAAAATATGCACTTGTCAGTGGGAAATGAATCAAGTTATTTAAATGACTGTGGATTAAAATTTTAAAGCACTTCCATCTTTATAACAACAGATATATATATTTTTAAAACATACTTTGCCCTCCAGGAGTAATGGGTATGGATGTATTAAGAATACCCAGCTCCTAGAACAGAGTGGTCCTTATCTCTGACTGCCCCAGGACCTTAGCGTGCCCTGGAGCCTAATGGAAAAGGCACCTAATTATGGTAAATCTGTCTTACCTTCCAAAGTTCTTTTACAGTTTAAATTGCTCACAAGTGTTATTTAGGTTTTGGGGATTCTGCAGTGGTGGGAATGGCCAGCAGACCTCAGTGAAAACAGAAGCTCTGAGAACCTAAGTTTTAGCTGCCAAGTAGAGCATCTAGCTGGTGCATCTTGGGCCACATTATTTATCATTTTGCATCACCCATCCTTCCTCCTTTGAGAGTTGGGTTATGGATGATACAATGTTATCTTTTATGGCTGTCTAACTTTTGAACGTGTAAAAGAACTTTCAGTATGTTAGACATACATGAAAAAAATTATGTGAACTGTAGAACATTTAGGACATGAACATTGTTTTAACTGTTTTTCTTTGTTCTTAGGCTGTTAGGAGGCAACGATATGTACAGACATTTTTACTGAATAACTGTTCAGTAACCAAATACTCGTATTGAGTAAATGCTAATCTGTATGACAAATGTTTAAAAGTGATTTTTTAAAAAATGCATTGGTGAAAAGTCTTAGTTCTAACAAACTGAAACATACACACACTTATACAAAATTCACATATTGAGAAATAGTGCCTTCAAAAATTAGTTAAATATTCCCAAATGTTTTAGTGCAAAGCATTCTTACCTGTGTTTACAAATTTCTGTTAGAGAATGCATTTCGTTTCAGTATGTTTAAGAGTCTTCCTAATTTTATTTAATAAGTAGCAATTTAGCGTTGTATTTTAACTGCTATTATTACCTTGTAGCAAATGGCTTTATGAAACACAGAATTAGCATAGTGAGTCACAATCCGAATTAAGTAGCAGTTTATCAGGGATTGGGTTTTAAAGCCATTCTCTGTGCATCTACACAGATGTCCTACACATTAAGTTAAAAAATAATCCTTGCGATAGCTTTATAAGCATGTGCAAGTTAGGATATAGGTTTGGCTGCTTTACCAGAGATCCAAAACTACAGATGCTTAATTAAGATAGACATTAACTGTGCTAGTCCCAGGTGAGTAAGGCGTCTGCACAGTGTTGGCGACCCTAGCTTGTTGCTTTGCTGTGCATCTATTATGCATGGGTGGAGACCACTGTGTTTACTTCAGGAAGAACAGGGAGGACATGCTCCTTTCTTTTAAGGCATTGACCTGTTCTTTCTTGCAGCCTTTAGTGAGGACTCAGTCGTATCACTGGATGTATTAGCAAAGGAGGCTAGGAAATGTGGATTGCCACATAGCTAGCTAAAGTTCCTCTTACTGTGGACAAGGGAGGACGTGGATTTGGGGAGACAGTTTCTGCCATGTGCACTCTACTTCCCATCCATGAAACACGTGCATTCCCTCACCACAGTTCATTCATCTCAGAGTCCATTCGGCCTGGCCATGTTAAGTCAGTTTTCTCCCCCAGTCCCCATGGCGACTTAGGGTTGGCACATCCACTCTGAACGCTAATTTGTCTGCCGCCTTCTAACCCCTACATAGATATCCAATGTACAGTGGGGAAGCATGGCTGGGGAAATACATAGACATCCAATAGACGGTGGTAGAGGAGAAGCAGAATAAGACACAACATTTGGAAAAGGGGAAGGAAGGAAATCCGGCAGTCACTGGTCCGTAGCAACGTTCAAATCCTGTGTGTAGAAATCATGAAGATTTTTTTTATCCTGGCAGTAGAAGGAGGTCTTTGTTAGCCCTCCTGGCAAGCCTGCCCCACTGCCCTTAGGGAGGAAATCCCTTGTTCTCTGTGGCTCTTACCTTTGTCCTTTGGAAGGTTCATTGTTGTCTTTTCTTCTCCATGGCCAAATCTAATGTGGGCTTTGGAAAGTATATCGGTTTTCTTGGGGATAGATAGCTTTCAGAGCTGACTTCCTGCTGGTACAGGTAAGGGAGCCTAAGGGAGTATCTTTGAGTTGAACAATCACAGGCTTTTACAGTCCAGGCTTTTGTGTGTGTGTGTGTGTGTGTGTGTGTGTGTATACTACATTTCCTCAAAAAGTCACTGGGCTTTTTGCCTATTAGTGCACATTAGCTCCAAGTGCAAGCAGCCACAGCCAGTTTTTTTTTTTTCCCGCTGTAAGTGCTGTATTTTTTTATCCTTGGCATTTTTGTTCTGCAAATCTCTTGGTTTCTTAAGCATGGTGGACAGTTACCTTGAGGCTTAGGTGGGAAGTCGACACCTTTACTATCTTGATTGTGGGTCTGGCTCCCATTGTCATGGTGGGAACTCTGAGGGGGGGGGGTTCCAGGTTTATTAGGCTGTCCTCTGAACCTACTGTTTTAACTGTGCTTAGTTAGGGTTAGGGTTAGGATTAGGAATATAGAAGAATCTGGCTTTTAAACCCTGTGTGGCTTCACTGTACCAGACACACAGTCAACTTAGATTTCATGCTGTACATGGTGTGAGCTGCCGTTCACCTTGAGATTGCTTTATTAGACAGAGTTTATTCTCTGCAAGGACTGTGTTGAAAGCAGCAAGAGGAAGCAGACACAATCAACGGTATTACTTTTTCTAATCATTTCCCTTCAAGCTAGAGGCTTGGTTAGACCTTTCAAGGTACTCTACTATCTCTCAAAGCAACAGTTTGTCTGAATGTCATAGTGAGAGTCAGTTTGTCCGAATGCATAGTGAGAGTCAGCATGTTTTCTCTGTACCGTTTTGTTACCATCTGGTGCTCACCCTCAAAGTCAGTACCATACAATGTGTGATTCTGTCAGGTGGCAACTTCTTTGAGCCCTCAAATTCTGTGATAGGACGTGAATTGACCCAAAGTTACAAGGGCTTAATCAAAACGGAAGTTTACCTCTTTGACACATGACAGCCAGAGTATAAGCAGCGCAGAACTGATAAGTTCTGATGATCTGGGGACCCAAGAGCCTCTGTCTTGTGGCTCCAGTTTCCCTCCGGTGTGGCCCTTGCCCACGTGGTACAACACCGCCACTCTGCATTCTGGCCAGTGAGGAGGGAAGACAAAAGGGGGGGCCCATCTTTTACATTTAAGGGCTCATCTGTGGACTTTGACCAGAACGTGGCCGTATGGCCACGTCTAGGAGGCTTGAAGTGTGTGGAGTGTCCAGGTAAAAATTTTATTAGTAGCAAAAACAAAATTATTAATAAGGAAAAAGGAGGGAATTAATTTACCAAGTAAACAAAGTCTTTATCCCCATACTGACAATAGTTGGAAATAATCCCTAGGGTAAAGTATAATACCTTAAAGCATCAAAACCTGCCTGTATAATATATACATTTAACTGTCTTTGAGTAAATGTAGCCTGCCATTTGCCTTTCAGAGACTACAGTGAACATGTTCATGTATATTACATCTGAAACTGTGTGTTTAAAAATTTATTTCTTCACCTGTGAGTTTTTTTCCCTCATTAATACTTAATGAGGTATAAAGTGCAGAGTAGACTCAAAATAGCATTAAGTCTCAGGCCTTTCCAGCAAAGTTCCCCTCACTACAGTGAGAGAAAATGCGTGATGTGCTCAAACTGGAAATATCTTTCAATACTTAAGTCTTACTGAAAAAACCTAGTGTAAATCCTCTAGTTTCCATTTCATGTACACATTCTATAAATATATTTGTTTTTCAGTATAAAATGTTTGAATTACTTAATATGAAGCCGACACTCCAGGAAGATGTGCATTTTGGGAGATGTCCTGCTTTCACATTGATGCTTACCTCTTTGGGTATGCTTAAAATAGTTGACAAGACTTGGGTAGCTGTCTATTTGCATTCATCAGCACTCATTGATGAAATTAGAAGCTATCTGATATGGCTATTGGTGGCAGGTGTTTTAATGGCAACCTCCTTCTCTATTTCCTCTGCCCTTCCTTATATTCTCAGTGTTTGCCTCTCAGCCTGCTGCTTTCCCGTAACTGGGTCTTCATTTTTGAGTCTCTAATCTAAGGTCAGAGTTTCTGAAAGGGCACTTTCTTGACCATGGCAGACATCCAAGATGACACCCAGGGATCCTTGCCTCCTGCTGTCCTTACTTGGTATGATCCCCTAGGCTTGAGCTGGGCAATATCTGTGACTTGCTTTCAATCAGTAAGGCAAAGGTGGTGGGATATCATTTTCTTAATTACATTATATGAGACTTGGTTTTAGATGACAGGAGCAAGAGATTCTCCTGTAGTTTCGAGGTAGTAAGCAGCCACTTTATGACAGGACCATATGGCTAGGTAGGGCTTAAGTGTGGCAGCAAGGAGCTGAGAGCTGGCCATCAGCCAGCAAGAAAACAAGGACCTTGGTTCAGAACTGCAGGCAGCTGAATTCTGCCAACAACTTGAATGGGCATCCTTGGATGAGAATTCAGCTCCAGCTAAGAATGCCAGCCAGCTGTTGCTTTGGTTTCAGCTGGGTGAGACTTTGAGCAGAGGCCCTAACCATGCCATGCCTGGACTTCTGGCTTACAGACACTGGGAGAGAATAATGCATATTGTCTTACAGTAAGAAGTTTATATACTAAGATATTACACAGCTAAAGAAGAAGAATATAGATATTAAGAGTACTGTGCTGCTTGAGGAAAAAATAAATCTACATCCCATACCCTGTCCCCCTTCTCTGTGGGTATAGCTGCCAACATGGGGAACCCCCTTGTTCAAGGAGGTGGAGTGGGCATACAGTCCAGAATCAGAGGCATAACCTAGAATCCAGTCTACGTGTTTCAAATTCTGTTGAGCTTTCTTGTCTGAGCTTATCTTGCAAACAACTGATTTAAATATCATAGTTGCAAGAAGTTGCTTGACTTTGCAATGTCTAGAAACCTTAAGTTACTGGGTTGGGCACTTTAATAAAATTCTATTATATCTGTACAGGTAATATAAAATAGCTCTTTTAAAACAATAGATCTAACGATCATTATTAGGATTTACCTTAAATGAAAAAAAAAAAAGCCCATGTTTCTTTTGTTGATTCATTTTGTATTTCTCTCTCCCCCCTCCATAAAAAATGCTATCTATTCAAGAGACCTGTGAAATACCATCTTCTCCTTTCCTGTAATAACTTTACCTCTCTTCTCTCTTCTTACTTGGGCTGATGTCTTCCAACTATTTTACCTTACAGCTTTGAAGCTCAGAGTGTGGCATCAGCATCACCTGCAATTTATTAGAAATGCAGATTCTCAGCTCCCACTCAGACTCTTAACACCAGAATTTGTATTTTTATAAGCTCCCTATCATGTATACTCGAAAGTTTGAGAAGTGCTGCTCTAAGCCTCTCTTTGGGGTTTAATGTATTTCACGTTGAATTATAGTTATTTTTATATTTGCTCTATTTCCCATATTAGATGATACATTTTCAGGTGTCAAGCACTTAAGGTTTATTTTTTGTTTCTCTTGCATTGCTCAACATGGTATCTTACCTATAGGGGCACAATTAGTTATTTGTTAAACTAAATTGACTCTGGGAAGATTTCTTCCTATTTTCTGGAAACCTTTAGTTACTGTAGTTAGCCTCAAATGTCTGTTGTCGAGGACATCATTTTGTTGATGAAGCAGGAACCTTCATAATCTACTTAGAGACATCTGACCTTTGTCAGGCTTAGATGACTCATTATGATTCAAACATCTCTAATGACATTTTTATTCAATTCCTAATACTCAGATTGTTTCCTCAGAATGTACAAATGCAATTCCTAACTCTGTTAGCATCCATGCTAATGGATCACATTTATCTATTTCCTCTGGCCTTCAATTCAAGAAGAGGGTTAAGTGCATTCTGTGCATTTATCAAAGATACTTTTTTCTCTAATGTTTCTCTAGTACATTCATATACTAAAATGTCTGAGAGAGAAATCCAGCTTTCCAAGGTGCCCGCTCTTGCTCATTTGCCAGGGATCTTCTTCTTATTTCCCTTTGATCTTATCCTAAAGGTCGTAGAATAATTTAAACTGGCCAGAATTGTCTGGGGAGTGCTGTTTCATTCTCTATTCCTAATGCTTTGTGACAAACTCTAAAGCTCCATGAATGATATTTATTTAGTTTTTAAAAAAGCAAACAATCCGTCAACAGTGAGGCTGATGTATGGAAATTTACCTATTAGAAAGTGTTCCAATATTGTGTGTGTGTGCATGACAGTATGTGTGTGTAGAAAATATGGTTTGTTAATTGTTTATTTTGGGGGATTTTGAATAATTATTTTTAAAAACCTGTTTGCATCTTGAGTGCTTTTGTTGAGACTCTTTCATGGGGAGTTCTGCCTCACTGTGCTTAGCAAGCAGGGCAGTACAGGATATCGGAGTTGTTCTACAGTGTGATTTCAAATATACTATAAAAATAATTAAATAAGTCTACTACATCTTTTAAGAATGCCCCAGTGTGAGTAGAATCTTTTTTTTCTTTTTCTTATATATACATGTGTATATTAGGTTTCCACTTTTGCCTTCACAGAATTAAAAAGGCTAAATTTAATGGCAATAACAGTGTTTAACATAAGGACTGAGAACGAAAACCTCATAAAGAACGAATGAAAATAAATATATTCAGAAAAGAAATGAGACGATTGCTGCAACGAAATATTAAGCAATAATAATAATAATGCAAAGAAAGTAACATTCACATTGTCAGATAGGAGTATATCTGTTATAGAATACTTTGATCAGTTAACTTCTTATTTTGTTTTTTCCAAAGTCTCAAAAAATATTAGTTGTCTATTAAATTATTATATTTATAAATATTAGTTGTCTATTTTTTTTGAATCTTTTTTTTTCTTTAAGTTAAATTTATGGAGACCTGGGAAATGCTCTTTCAAACCTGATTCATGTTTTTATTTCATTGGGAATCAGGTTACCTGTAATTGTTCTTAGAATTATCACAACATGTAATTTTTAGAATTTTAAAAGCTGGTGCTTAGGGGAAACCTTAGAATCATCTACTTCATGTCTTGGCATATGCGGGAATGTTTTCCATGACAGTGATTTTCAGTTTTTCATTTTGAACTCTTCTGAGTTAATTATTTAAAAAAAATATTTATTAGAATTTATTTTTATTTTAGGACACATAGGAAATGTAGGTTATTGTCAAACATTTGATTCAGGGATTCTGAAGTAAAAAAAAAAATTAAGCTTAAAGACAGGTAGTTTGAGATTTGTAATTTAGACATGGAATGAGTTTACTTTTCCCTCAAAGGACACATGGATGAATGGTGTCATGAATGAACTTTCTTTGTTCTGTTATTACTGTCATTGTAATATGCCAGATGTCGCTCATGTGACTAAACTGAGTTCAAAGTTGCATAAGCAGCACTTTTAAAGACTATGGTCTTGAAGCAGTAGACTTTAGTGTAATAAAGATTATAAGGTGGCCGGGTGTGGTGGCTTATGCCTATAATCCTAGCACTCTGGGAGGCAGAGGTGGGAGGATCACTTGAACTCAGGAGTTTGAGACCAGCCTGAGTAAGAGCAAGTTCTGGCTAGTCTTTACCAAAACATACTCTGTCTCAGAAAAAAAAAAAAAAATTAAGCAGGTGACATGGCAGGCCCTGTAGTCCCAGCTACTTGGGAGGCTGAGGCAGGAGGATCACTTGAACCTAGGAGTTTGAGATTACAGTGAGCTGTGATGGTGCCATGGCACTCTAGCTTGGGCAACAGAGTGAGACTCCGTCTTAAAAAAAAGATTATGAGGTATTTTGTATTGATTTTTTTTTTAATTGCTGTGCAACAAATTATCACAAATTTAACAACATAAAGCAGACAATGCATGTTTATTATGTCTCACTTTCCAAGGATGAAGAGTCCAGGCACAGCTTAGCAGGAATCTCTGTGCTGTTCTCATAAGGATGCCATCAAGGTGTCACCTGGGACTGTAATTCTTCCCTGGGGCTCGCTGTCTTCTTCTGAGGTCGTGCAGGTTGTTGGCATAATTCAGGTTCTTGTGGTTGCATGAATGAGGTGCCCATTTTCTCGCTAGCTGCTATCTGGGCACTGCTCCTAAAGGAATCTTCTCTGCACACAGTTCACAACATGACTGCAGTCCTGCAGGACCATGTCTAAGACTTCACTTTCTTTAAAAGACTCACCTGTCTAAGTAGATCAGGCCAATTCCCCTTTGATGAATTCCAGGTCAACTGGTTAGTAAGTGAGTTAGAAGTTGTATCTTGGAGTGTGACACAGGTTCCACAAGGGGCTGGAAGTATATGTGGGGGTGGATCATTGGGGATCATCTTAAAATTCTTTTGATCACATTTTCCTTACAAAAATTAAGTGTTCCTTTTAGTCTCTTGCCTTGGCTTTGACCTGTTACTTGGTTGGGAGATGACAAATCATGTCTTATTTTAGTGTTTGTGGTAGGAGTTATTTTCCTTCCTGGTAAAAATTGTTATCAGTAACTTATTTTCATTAGTTTAGAATCAGAATTTTAACTTGCACAATACCATGTATCATCCATTCTTGTGAAATGACAAGAAGAGATGAAATGACAAGTCGTCTTCCCCTTCACTGAGTGATTGTAAATATGTATGCCTGGGATCAATCATGTGTTACTCTCATAGTAGAGCACACAATATCAGTTTTTCTCATAATTTAAGAAACATACACTATTAATAAGCATAGTATGAGACCCACCCTTCCCCAAGAGCATATGTAGTTTCATTTGGGAAGAACTTTATAGGGAGGTTTTTGAAAATTCTGTATATTGGGATATAATAAAAAAAAAGTTAGAAGGTATTAGCAACTTTCTGATTTCAGGATGAGAGTTGAAATATCATCTAGTTATTACAGCTCTTATTCTGAGATTACTTTTTCTCCTTTTATTCCTCCCCTCTTGAATCTTCTATTTTCCTTCAAATTTTTAAAACAAAATTGAAGTGTTAATCAAATCTATCTTCCTTCCTTCCCTTCCTCTCCTTTTTTTCTTCCTTCCTTTCATCTCAACTCTATCCTCCTGGGTAGAGTGCAGTGGTATCATCATAGCTCATTCATCCTCACCTCTCATTCATCCTTACCTCTCACTCCTGGGCTCAAGTGATCCTCCTGCTTCAGCCTTCCAAGTAGCTGGGATTGCAGGTGTGCACCACCATGCCCAGCTAATTTTTTCTATTTTTGGCAGAGATGGGGTCTCATTCTTGCTTAGTCTGGTCTTAAATGCCTAACTTCAACCTATCCTTTGGCCTCTGCCTCTCAGAGTGCTAGGATTACAGCCCTGAGCCACCAGGTTTGGCAAAATCTTTTATATTACAAGAATTTATAGAAGTAGTAATAATTCAATAGACTAACAAAGATGATGCTTTTTAAACTTTGCATTATCATTTATTATATATTTAACAATAAAATCCATTATATATATCATAAATTCCATCTCTACTTGAGAAAGAGAGTGGGACAGGGCAGTGCCTGTGGCTTAAAGGAGTAGGGCACTGGCCCCATATGTGGTGGGTTCAAACCCAGCCCCGGCCAAAAACTGCAAAAAGAAAAAAAGAAAGAGACTGGGACAGTGACTTACTCGTGAGGGGCCAGAACAGTGTAGGGACCTCAGTGGCTTTGCAATAGATGGTGAGCCTCATTTCCTGAGACGAACCCTGATTTGGCCAGGATCTTGACAGGAAACAGATGATAACACCTGGACGAGATAATTGAGGAGAATGTAGTAGAGAACAGGTGATGTCAAAGGCGACCCCAAGGGACACAGCAGTGTACTCTGATGTTGGTAATTGTGGGGGACCACTACATCTCTAGCTGTCTGATAGGAGCTGTGACCTTTGTTGAAAGGATACAGCCCATGAAGGAACTTGGTGGGGAGGGAACCATGATGATAAGTGCCCTGACCTTGTCCTCTCCTGCCCTATAGTGTCTTATTGTCTCTTCCAATGCTGAGACGCAGGGAAAGCCTGAGGGCAGGCCCATCACTACAGTCCAGGACAGTCTCCCAGGGCCCAGCGTCAGCTGACAATGGGAAAGAATCAACCTGGAGGAAGAAACCAAAACTTATTTGACAGAGATAAATAATTATCTCCAGTGTGCCCTTGGCTAACATATTTCATCTTGCAGAGACCAGGGTGTTCATTTTAGAGCAGCCGTTCTCAACCTGTGGGTCGTGACCCCTTTGGGGGTCCAACAACCCTTTCACAGGGGTCACCTAAGACCATCCTGCATATCAGATATTTACATGGCAATTCATAACAGTGGCAAAATTACAGTTATGAAGTAGCAATGAAAATAATTTTATGGTTGGGGGTCACCACAACATGAGGAACTGTATTAAAGGGTCGTGGCATTAGGAAGGTTGCGAACCACTCTTTTAGAGGATAATGTATTAGCTGGGATGCCTTCTGATATCATAAGATTTATAAAGCATCTGTAAATTCTAGCAACTCTTATGCTGGTGCTCTCGCTCCAGAGTGCTGTATCATAACCAGGAATAAATTCACTTTTAAGTGCTGTTGTTTTTGTTTTGCCTGAACTAACTTTTTCTCTCTTCCTTTCTCAGTCTGGGAAATTCTAATCAAAAACTCAGGTCAGGTACACTTACCTGAATGCAGCTTTTTCCTGTTCCTCCCCTCTGGCTAATCTTTTTTTCTATTTTTCCTTTGTGTACAATATTCCATTGACCATGTGTTTAATTTTCTTCTAGCTCACCCACCCACCCATGGTAATACCTCTCAAGTTGTTTTAGTATAAAAAATTTTTACCTTACACACTGGTCTTTACTAGGTTCCCCACAGGGGTGTGTTGACTAAATGAAGTTTTCTGACGTCTGGGGTTATTGCTGTATGATACCACATACCACATACAGCCACCAGCAACAAGGGAGTTTTATAAGCGCCTTGGAACATAAGCAGGTGGGTCACGTTGGCATTTAAGTACTTCCTTTTCTCCCTCCCTCTGTTTTTGGACTAGACGCCATTCTATTTCTGGGAGAAAGGCTAAAGAAAAAAGCCTCAGAATTTCCAAAAGGATTAATTACAGTGATGCAGAGGATGAGAATTTTTCCGAAGTCCAGAATTTGGCTAATTCCTTTTTTATCTTGTCAGCCTGTATATACGTACTATTGCATTGTAGTTCTTTGAACATCTGGTATTCAGCGGAGGGAGTGGCCCAGTATCATCATACCGCCCCCTATGAACAATACTAGTTTCCTTAATTAAGAAAAGAGCTTCTCTCAATGTGCGGCATCCTTAGCTGAACTGTGGGGATAAAAAGGTAAGAGACATTGGAGTGGAAGTTAGAGGAGGACAGTCCTGTCCCATCACCCTTTTTCTCCCACTTCCTCTCCCTGCTTAGACATCATGGAACTTACGGGAAATACATCTTTGGTTTTCCAAGTGTTGTAGCAAACCAGAGACAAAGTAGCTTAGTCTGGCATTGCAGTCCCAAGCATTAACCATATGCTCTGAGTATTAAGCTTTTTAATAGAAAATAGACAGATTTGGCTCGGCGCCCGTAGCTCAGTGAGTGGGCTCTGGCCACATACGATGAGGCGGATGGGTTCAAGCCCGGCCTGGGTCTGCTAAACAATAGTGACAACTGCAACAAAAGAATAGCCAGGTGTTGTGGCGCCTGTAGTCCCAGCTACTTGGGAGGCTGAGGTAAGAGTGTTGCTTAAGCCCAGGAGTTTGAGGTTGCTGTGAGCTGTGACATCATGGTACTCTAGCCAGGGTGACATAGTGAGACTGTCTCAAAAAAAAAAAAAAAAAAAAAGAAAAGAAAATGAAAAAGAAAAAGAAAATAGATTTGTAAAAATATTTTTATGGTATTGAGTAAGAATAAACTTAGGTGGACTACACAGAGATGAAGCAGTAGGCTACATAGCTAATTACATAGATTAGGTTAAGATTTCTGGATTGCTTTTCAAAGTGGTTCATCATTAATGGATTAAAAGTGAGGTTCTCCTCTCTATCTCTGTCAGTCATGGAAATATATATTTCCTTAGTCCCTGGAACACACTCCTACACTTGATTGTTCTTAGTGTTTTTACTGAATTAATCTCTTTAATGTGTTTCTTTAATGTTGAAAAGATACTTCCTTCTCAGCAACCATCATTATAATTAAAGATCCATTTGGGGGAGAGGACTTTCTTCTTGTGGGCCTAGTTACTTATTATTTACACAGTGCCTGATCTCTTAGGAAACAATTCAGCAAGTCCACAAATGGTCTAACAAGTTCCTATGGTGTGTCAGAAACTGTTTTCTAGAACAGAAGGTGGAGAGTTAAAGTAGGGCAGATGCTTCCTTGATGTGGTATCTACTAACTGGAATGCGCCAGAGGAGGATTGAAAAAGAGAAACCCTGGTGGCTCAGTTGTGTTGACAAAATGATAGCTGTCCTAATTTGGGGGAAAAGGAAGGAGGAAATTAGTAAAATATAATTAACATTGAGAAATAAAATTGAACGCTAAAAAGTAGCATCCAGTTTAATGATCATCCAAAACATTATCAAATGAGATAAAGGCAAAATGTCTACCCAGGGGATAGATGTGTTGGGGTTTTGTAGGAAGAACAAAGATGCCCACAAGGTGCCAAGCGGGCTAGTTACAGATCGGTGTAAGTAAAAGAACCACATAGAGTGGGAATCAGGTCAGATTAATGAGTAAACTGGAGAACGACCGCAGTCGCGTGGGGATGAGATCAGAATAACTCAAGCAAAAACAGACAATTTACAAAGACGTCTAGGTAATGGAAAAATTTGCCACATCTATGAAACGGTAGTTTAAGGACAACAGTGCTTTCTGACAGGACAAGAAATAAGCGGTGGCCAACTGGAAAAAGGAACCCATTTCTTTGATTTGTGGGGGAGATACCTTAACAAACCCATGAGCAAAAGAAAGGCTTATCCCTAGTGATGTTTTTTTCCTAAGAATAGAAGAGGTTGGGGTAGAACCTCAGCATATAGTACTACAAAAACTATATGCGTTTAAAAATATACGCTGAATTGTCTGTATACTTGGGGTCAGATTATTGAGTGATGTTGGTGCTAGTCTTCTAATTTTGAAAAAAAAAGGGTGCCTGCACAAGTAGTGGGAGGTTATAAATCATAATGGCATATGCTTATTTATTTTCCTTAGGTCAGCATTACTTCAGTAACTACAAATCACTCATGAATCATTTGTCAACATTCTAGTCACTAGCATTCAATTCAATTTAATTCAGAGTAAGGACAAATTGTACCATAACAATTCAATCCCCTGCTTTAAACAAGTATGTTTCTCAGTAATTTGGTTCTATTACTGTCTTAATGAGATTTCCTTACTGGTTATGTGTAGATAAAAAAAAATGACAGTAATATTGAAAGAATAAAACTTCTCATTTGGCTCTTCTTATGCTCTATACCAGTTGTCCCCAACCTTTTGGCACCAGAGACCGGTTTCTGGAAGACAATTTTCCTGTGGATCCAGGGTGGAAGAATGGTTTTAGGATGATTCCAGTGCAGCACATCCTGCCTCAGATCAGCAGGCTTGATTCTCATGAGGTGTATGCAACCTGGATCCCTCGCATGCTCAGTTCACAGTAGGGCTTGGACTCCTATGAGAATCTAATGCCACTAGTTATCTGACAGGAGGCAGAGCTCAGGTGGTGAGCGAGTGACGGGGAGAGGCTGTAAATACAGACGAAGCTTTGCTTGCTCAGCCCAACACTTTCCTCCTGCTGGGCAGCCAGCTTCCTAATAGGCCATGACTGGTACCAGTGTGCAGCCTGGGGGTTGAGGACCATAGCTCTGTACTGATAGAAATAGCAGGATGATTAAGTCTTGATTGTTTATTACTGTGAAAAGACTAATTATGACTTTTCTTTGTGAATGGCGGTATAAAAATATTCAGCTTGATTTACCTGTGTAGGAATGTATGTTCCTATACTTGTATGTACATGTATAGGTACATAAACATATGCAGGTAATGTTCACCACTGTATTAAATACAAAACTACTACATCAAGAATAGAAGTATACTTTCCTAAAGACTCAAGGTATCGAAAGGGTGTTTAAAAAATATAGCAATAGTTTGGGTAGCCACAGAGTAAATCATGGATTCTATTTATTTATTTATTTATTTATTTTTGAGACAGAGTCTCACTATGTCACCCTTGGTAGAGTGCCCTGGCATCACAGTTCACAACAAACTCAAGCTCTTGGGCTTAAGGCATTCTCTTTCCTCAGCCTCCTAAGTAGCTGGGACTACAGGCACCTGCTACAATGCCCAGCTATTTTTTTTTTTTTGTAGCTATTTTATTGTTTTTAGCAGGCCCAGGCCGGGTTCAAACCTGCCAGCCCTGTGTACGTGGCCGGCACCCTAACCTAAATCATGCATTCTTTAATACGTTAGAAGTCCCAAACTGATTTAGGATGTTACGATGCCTGTGAGGAAACTGACTTGGAGAATTTTCAAGTGGTGCTATAACAACAACACTTTATAGCTATATAGGCTTTCATTGCCACATATTATCTCATTTGTTCAAGATGCTATCAGGTGCATGTGGCAATAATAATATTTCATAGACATCTTATAGATAAAGATATGGAGGCTGAGAGAGTGATTTGCCAAAGGCCACAGCTACTATATGTTAAGACCTGTGAGTAGAATTAATTTTTACTCTATTTACAAGCTAGCAAGCTAGTATGTTACTGTTTCATGGTCAATGGCAGAAGACACAAGACCCCTGAAGGAGAGAGCAAGGACTTTTATTACTCAGAGTGCAATTTGTAGCAAGCATCGTGGGCCTCATGTTGATTTGAACTAGTTCCCCCATTCTCTTCCTATCCTTTGGGGGCAGTGCAGAGATACCTATTGCACAGATGCTGTGTAGGCAGTGGGGCTTTGGGGAGGACCCAGCTTGGAGAGTGACTGCTTTGGTAGTAAGCAGAAGCAAGTTCTCTATCAGGTGGAAGACATTCCCTCATCCTTAAAGGCTGCTTGCTGCAAACACAACCTTGAAAAATGATGCGTGAAAAGAGCAGTCAGGGTCTTGCATTCCTGGCATACCCAGCAGGAATGTGCAGGGACACCAGGTATGGTGGTAGATTGTCTCTTAACATGTGTCTCATAGCATATGTCAGAATTGAAGTGCAAATTCAGTTTTGCTGAGTTCTGTTACTAAAATTTTGGTTGAAAGATTGCAGTATAAGCCTTCCCCTGAAAATATATTTGCTTATTTATTTTTCCATTCTGTTCAGGACATCTAGAAACTAGTCTTCCTGACTTGTTTATTAATTGCATGTTCAGTTACTAAAACCAGTTTTGGTTATTCTGAAAGGCAAATAAAAAGAGGCAGGGCCCAATTTTAGGAAATTTACTGAATTCAGTACATTCTGAATCAGAATCTCCTCTAATCTTCACTAGCTCCTGCTACAACGAAGAGCCATAATACTGTTTTCCTAAAGGAAAACCTTTATCCATGTTGCCATAGCAACATCTTCTACAAAAGGTGAAGGATGCAAATGGGAACCTTGAAGCAATGAGAGAGTGGCGGAGCTAGTGGTCGGTACAGTGAATGGTAAGAAAAAAGTGTAGGTTATTGCTACCTTTTAAAAGCCAGCAAAGGGAACCTTTGTTTGTTTTTCTTGAAGGATTGATTAAAATAGAATTTGAACTTGGATAAAACTTCAGTGATGTTAAATCCACGTTTCTCATTTCTTAGATGAGAAAGTTGATGTGCAGAAGGATTGGGTGTCCAAGAACAGGTTTCTAGTGGCAGAGCACGGTGATGTCAGTCAGGTTGTTGTAATTATCGTATGTCAGATATTAGAACTCTCCCTCCTCACCTAGTGTAATTTGTAGGAGTCAGTCAGTGTATGTCTATGGGGTTACTTTGTTTTATTAATGAATAAATAATACATATTCCCTGTCTTCAAAGAATCCTTTACTAGTGGAAAAACAATATTCAATTTTTATCCATAACTGTTTTCTTTAAGAAGCAATTTCAAATATATCTAGTTATATGATATATGTTTAGCAGCCCAAAAGGCTATTTTATTTCTTACTGTTAATACTAAGTGAAATGTTGACATTAATGCTTTCTTAGTGTTGGGATTAGATAAGAGTGTTTAATAGCATTATATTTTATATAAAAATCTATAGGGTGGCACCTGTGGCTCAAGGAGTAGGGCGCCAGCCCCATATACTGGAGCTGGTGGGTTCAAACCCAGCCCTGGCTGAAAACTGAAAAAAAAAAAATCTATAAAATATAGAATGTTTTATGTAAAAATATTAAGAAGGATGGTATTTAAAAATATTCAAAGTTATAAATGTAGAGTTTTTTCAACTTTATTTTTCTGCAGAAAAGAGATTATGTATTACTTTATACATAATCTCAAGTAATAGTTTTGAAATTAAGATTTGTAGCTATGTAAATTTCAAACTCATCATTTATAAAGCAGGTGAATTGGCTCAGGTTGGGACTTCATCTGAGAATTCTTGGCTTGAGTATAAATTTGGGGATTTGAGAGTTTAAAACAGTAATTTTTGAAGAGGAATTGTAGAGGCAAATGTATCCTTAACCTTTGAAGTATGGTCAGCCTCCGATTATCTGCATGTGTGGGAGACCATCCCCTCCTAGGTGAGACTATCTCAGACCTGCTGGGAAATTGCCATTGCCCGGATCTAGGAGAAAAGGGTTCTGCCTCTCTTGTTGGCTCTTAACCACTCTCTTTCCTTCAGCCATGCACATGGACAGAATTGGGCATCATCCTCATTTCAGACAGAATCCTCTTCATCATTAACACAAATAATAATCAGATGAGCAGAAATGGGGTGATTAAATTAAAGAAATTCTGAGTGACTCTGATGTTCTAAAATTGGCTATCAGATCTGAAGTCCAAATGGCTTCTCTGGACATTTTCTTTGTTATATTGAAGTGAAATGAGAAGTATCTTAATAGCCATACAAGTTAGTCTGTGGTTGTAATAATCATTTATTTAAAATTAGTGAGGTACTGATTTTAAGCAGTGGCCCAGTGCTCATTTTCATTAGAGGGTCATGATTATTTTTATCTGTTTTGTACATGGGATTTTTTAGCCTTCATAGACTAAAGCAGCCTTCAGTCTGGTAGAGAATAAAGACCTGGAGTTGATGACGTAGTTTTCAGGAGACAAAACAGCCTGAGCTCAGATAGGACTTTATTTTGGAATGCAGAGTTTGTGGGAATGTTGAAAGGGAGTGATATCTAAACAGGGAATGAAAACATGAAATGTTCAGTCTGGAAAAGGAGACGGGATTTGAGAGAGTGGAGAAGACTGTTCAGGAAAAGGGAATAGTGTATTCAAAGGTATAGAAGCAAGAGAGAACATAGATTGTTAGTGAAACTGATTTAAATAAAAAACCCCATCATCACTACCACCAGCAGAAATCCTGGAATGCAAAGACAGCTCCTGGCAAAAGCAGGAGGAGTTAGGGATGCATTGAAGGGTTTTAATGACTCAGTCAAGTTCACATTTTACAAAATCACTGAAACTGCAGTGTGTGGAATAGATCCGTGGGCTCAAGAGTTGACACAGGCTGACCGGTGAGGAGACTTTTGCAATATTCTAAGTTAGAGATAATGATGGCCTTGATTAGGGCGGAGCTGATGAGGAAAGAAAGAACTTGGTGACCTGAAGAGGTATTTCAGAGATAATTAATAGTTCTTAGACATAAATTAGATGGGTGGAATAGGGAAGCGAGAGGAATTGACAACGAATTGAGGGTGTTTGTGGCTTTCTTTTCTCTGCTTGGCAACAATCAAGATAGCAATTCTCCAAAAAAGGATTGTGGTTTTTGTTAGGGATTCTTCCCCCTGACTAGATGAAGTAAGGTAGGAGAAGAGGAGTTTAGAAAGAAGAGAATATTAACTTTTGAGAAACACTACTCATCAAGATTGTGCAGAACTAGAACACCCCAGCTGCTACTCCCATGGGCTGTTGTTATAGTCTCTGTATGTAGTTTCTTATAGGAACATCTTTATTTGTTATAGTATCATTTTATATGTATAGAAGTACATAAATATCATTTCCATTTTTTTCTTTTTTATAATACAGTATCGTGTATTTATATAGTGTTAACTCTAAAAGGAATCCTGGAAGTTATAGTTTTCCTCCACAGTTGAGGAAATCGGAGATTTGGGAAAAGAGTGACTAATGTAAGTGCTATGACAAGTACTGGAACTCAGCTCTCCTCACGGCCACTGCTGTGCACCTGCCATAGGACCTGGCTACACATGGGTTATTACATTCTACCAAGGCAAATGAGCAAAGATGAAGACCTTGTCAAAGAAAAACGCCAACATCACACAGGAAGGGAAATGATTGCATAAATAAATATATTGTTTACTTGACTTTTTTTTTAAGAGTACAAAATCCTATTTTGAGATGACCAGGTTTGCAGAAGTTCAGGATCTTCTGAGTCTTGTCCTTCCTATCCTTCCATTAACTTTTTATCTTGAGGCACTGGAAAGAGTTCACAGTTGAGAGTTCTGGACTTAGGTTGGCTTTCTCTCTAATAAATAGGGGAGCTTCTTCTACCTCGATAGATATGAGGGTTTTCTTTTCTTTTAATCTCAGAAAATAAGAATGTGGGTACAGATTTCTTTAAAATCTATTCCTTGCTTGCTCTTTCTTTCTCACCTTTTGTTTTTCATCTCTGGTTGCCTTGTTTTTCTTCCTTAAACTGCTTCTCTTCTCCGTGGCAGGTAAGACTCTCTTAACTCTCTTAAATCCTAGGTAACATAACTCAATGGTGTGTAAGTCTAGGATAGTCCTTTTTATTTATAGGGTGGGTGGAGGGTGTGGTGCTCTGTTCTTCCAAGTGGGGGGAGGGCAATCAATAAAAATTTGCTGAGTTTTGGAGAGAAAATATTAGAACTGCTGTTTGTGTTTATTTTTAATTTCTTTCTTTACAAAATTCTGCTTTTGTATATATTGTCTCCCCTCCATATTCATGGGTTCCACATCCATGGATTCAACCAGCTGCATATCAAAATACTGGGGAAATAGAGAATGGATGGTTGCATCTGTACTGAACATATATAAACTTTTCATGCGTAGACTTTTATTCCTAAATGATGCAGTATGGCAACTATTTACATTGTTACTTAGTAATAAGTAATTGAGAGATAATTTTAGGTATATGGGAAGTTGTGCTTGGGCTATATGCAAATAATATGCTGTTTTGTATAAGGGACTTGAGCATCCATGGATTTTGGTATCTGCTCAGGGTCCTGGGATCAATTCCCTGTGGATACCGAGGGACACCTGTATTTTAATAAATGATAGCTCACTATAGTAGTATATACATATTATTTATAAATGAGTAGGTATATATTATGGAAATAGACTTAGATACAGTAAGCTGACAGAAGGTAATAGTCAAATAACTTTGGAAACTACTGGTGAAGAGTTTGCAAAAAAGGTAAGTCACAGACATCATCAGGATATTAAGATAAATGTTCTTAATTTTTCATTTTTGCATACTCTTATCACTGGAAATAAAGACCAGAAATCTAAAACAATGATCATAATGAACACCATTTGGGTAAAAGAATTTACTTAACTAAGTATCTAGGTCCTAGAGAGTTGAGGAGAAGTATTCACCTGGATTAGCATCTAATTTTAAGATGAATTTTAATCCTGTTCATGATTTGGGGGGATGGTTAAGTAAGTTGCCTCATAATACTGAAATTGTTTGTTATAATTCAGTGACACTTTTCAACTGCAGGAGCAGGAGGTGATCCCATTAGTGATTTTTAAAGAGATTTGGCCAAGACATTTGAAGTCCTATTTCCTGAAGCTTTTTCCTTTTTGCCGTTTACTTTATTGTGTTGTATTTTTGTGATTGTTTCTCGCAGAATAAGACCACAGCTTGCCAAAGAGAAGATAGAAGGATGCCATATTTGTACATCTGTAACACTGGGAGAACCTCAGGTTTTCCTAGGGAAAGATAAAGCTTTCACTTTTGATTATGTGTTTGACATTGAGTCTCAGCAACAGCAGATCTACACTCAATGTATAGAAAAACTAATCGAAGGCTGCTTTGAAGGGTACAATGCTACCGTTTTTGCCTATGGACAAGTAAGTGCCATATTATTTTCACAGAAGTTACAACTTTTCCAAAGTGTCACTTCAATAGCACTCCTCTTCTTGTCTCTTAAGTTTGTGTTGAAGTTGAACACTCATTTTTTTTTTTTTTCTGTTCATTTTTTAAGACTGGAGCTGGCAAAACATACACCATGGGAACAGGATTTGATGTTAACATCATTGAGGAAGAACAGGGTATCATTTCTCGTGCTGTTAAACATCTTTTCAAGAGTATTGAAGAAAAGAAACACACAGCCATTAAAAATGGACTTCCTCCTCCTGATTTCAAAGTGAATGCCCAATTCTTAGAGGTAAGAATCTAAATATGCCATTATTTTTTTTTTAAATTTTGTCCTCAAGGCTGTGAGTACTTATGCCTTTATACTGTTGGCTTTTAGGACAGTGCCTGGTATGTAGTCCTCAATAAATGTTGTTGGGGTATATTAACATTAGATAATAGGGAATAAGTATTCTCGTAGGCAATGATGTTGGCGTTTACCATTGTAAACACTTAACCAGTGTCCACAAAGTAAATGTTTATTTCGGAATGCCTCATTATGAAGCGTTAAAGATAAATTACTGTTGTAATTTAGGTAGGCTTACAAGGTGGTGGGAACTCAGTAACTAAGACCAAAAGGAGGAGGACAATATGAGAAATAATACAGTCAAAGATGTAGCCCTGATCCGGCTGAAGAGGCTTGTACACCAAAGGTTGCATCCTGGTCAGGTTTGGATTCCTTTCAGGCAGTCTGGTCTGTGGGAGAGGAATGATGGTAGGAGAACATCTGGGATTTGAGCAATATTGCAGCTAGGTGGAGGGTGGCAGAATTCTGGGGTTTTGGTCCAGAGAGTGTTCTAGTTTAGATCACCTGTTCCAGGGCCTAGTCATTTTGGTCATTGATGAGACATTCAGCTTTAACTTAGCACAAAATAGAAAACTTAATTAATGTTAACTTTTTGGTTTGATTGGACATCCTCATTTAGTAAAAACGATAGAGAATTTAACTGTGTGTTTCTGTAAAAAAGAGAAGATAAATGATGATAGAAAAAGAAAAGAAACAATGTTCTTTCTTCTTCCCTTTCACTGTTTCCAAAATGTTGGTAGGCATTGTGGCTTTGAAACATATTGTCAAAAAAAAAAAAAAAAGGTGTACGTGTCCTGACTTCTAAGGACGTAGCTGGATCTTGTCAGCCACTATTAATACAGAAACAATAATATTGTACTGAACTTGCAAACTTGCTAAATGTTAATTTTTAAATACACTAAGAAGGGTTGTAGCTAAAACCGCTGAAGTAGTAAAAGTTCTTAAAATATTCTCTAAGCTTAAGATTTGTCTACATGGTAGTGTTTCTTAGGGTTTGCTTGTGTTTGTAGGTATTTGCTTACCTGTTACAAAAGATTAGTAGGTCACTTTAGCTGGTCTCCAGCCTACTAGTTGTTCTTACTCTTATAAGTAAATCTACGATTTGATTATATTCATAATAATAATTGCCTGATTCCTTTAATGTGTTATTTTGAAGATATATGTGTCATTTTAAAAAATTTTTGAAATATGTTTGAAAGATGACATTATGTGTGTTTCAACAACTACCAATTTCTGCTGAAATTAAACTTCCGACATTTCTTTTTGATAGCTCTATAATGAAGAGGTCCTTGACTTGTTTGACACCACCCGTGATGTTGATGCAAAAAATAAAAAATCAAATATAAGAATTCATGAAGACTCCACTGGAGGAATTTATACTGTGGGCGTCACAACACGTACTGTGAATACAGAATCAGAGGTGACATTTCTGTTGTAGTTAAAATAGAGCACAGTTAACTTTATTTAAATAGTCAGCTTTGCCGACAGTCTCTTAAGAATCAAGATAGGAGATTTGTATCTTTAAGCATGACATGGAGTTAAACTCTTGTCTTCTTTCCTCATATTTTTTATCAAGATACTGTTATAACAATGTCAGTTATGGTAAAGTCAGTACATTTGTCATAGCACCCAAAGAATCCAGAACGGTGTATGAATAGTTTTCTGTCACAGCTAGACAAAGAGGGATAGACAATTGATGGTGAGGGATGAGACTATAATCTTTTTGTACTTTTTGCTGTAGTATATAGGACTATATCTTGGCTCCTTAAAGGAGACTAATAAACAAAATTACAAAAAAAAAATCTCAACAGAAGATTCAGAAGAGCTTGAGTGATTCAAGTTATGGCTCAGCTCGTACCAAAGTATTCTGCTGTAACAGTTTGGAACAGAAGCCGCAAACGTCAGTGAGTGGCAAACAATGGAATCTCAGTGTTTTCTTCCATTTAAAAAAATAATACACTATTATACCAAGAAGTTCAGTTCAAAAAGTAACTGTAACTAAAATAATAATATGAAAATCCACATCTTTTTAAGTCCCTTAACTTGGTGGGCTTTAGCCATGAGCTCAGACTTTGGACTGTATAATATCTTGTTTAAGTGAAAGGTGTCCATAAAGCTTAAGATAGTTTTCTAGATGACAATTTATTGCACACGAACTTTACGGACACCCTGCATTATTCAAGTGAAATCCCTCTTTCCTCCCCTTTTCTAGATGATGCAGTGTTTGAAGTTGGGCGCTTTATCCAGGACCACTGCTAGTACCCAGATGAATGTTCAGAGCTCTCGTTCACATGCGATTTTTACAATTCACGTGTGTCAAACCAGAGTGTGTCCCCAAATAGACGCTGTGAGTAATAGGTTCTAATTTCTTAAACGTCCAGCCTTTATCTGCCTAAAGCCACATGAATCCTGGGAAAATAGATCGAGCCAAATTCAATTTGTTCAATCATCCTTTTTCCTAATTTCCTTTTCTGATCCTAGTTAAGTGGTCTGACTAAGATTTTGAAATAAAAAAAATTAGATCTGTATCTATAACAAACACCAGAAAGCATACTGTGGCCATAGGAGATGAATGTAGTCACCCAAGACACTTTGCTCTCAAGGGATCTATGCCGCGAGTCTCTTTGTAACAAAAGTATAGCCTCAGTTGGGTTCTGACTTTTTGGCTGCTTTCTGACTTTAAGTTTCTACTGGCTGGAAGACTTTATTACATGTATGTTTATTTGGCTACATGCCCGTTCCTATATATGATGTATTTACATGGGATAAGGGCTAGGTGGGGTTGGAAGATACTGAAGGTCATATTAATAAAGCATTTTCAATTATGTTCCCTAATTTCAGGAAAATGGGACTGATAATAAGATAATTTCTGAATCATCACAAATGAATGAATTTGAAACTCTGACTGCAAAGTTCCATTTTGTTGACCTGGCAGGATCAGAAAGACTGAAGCGTACTGGAGCTACAGGCGAGAGGGCCAAAGAAGGCATTTCTATCAACTGTGGACTTGTAAGCCCGAGGCTTTGTGTTGGGGATAGTTCTGGCCTTTTCTACTGTCCTTTCTCTTTGTCATACATGATACCCAAGTGAAAGTCCCTCATACACTGAACCGGGGAGTGAAAGTTGCAGTAAACATATTAATAAAGCACCGAATCTCTGATCACCTCACATTGTAGGCTTTCTTTTCCTTTTTCTATCTTTTTTTTTCTTTTTTAAAACAGGGTCTCTGTTACCCTGGCGAGAGTACCTCAAACTCTTGGGCTCAAGTGATCCTGCTGTTTTAGCCTCCCAAGTAGCTAGGACCACAGGCATGCACCACCACACCTGGATAATTTTTTGAATTTTTTTGTAGAGCCAGGGTCCTACTTTTGTTTAAGCTAGTCTTGCTTGAACTCTTGGCCTCAAGCAATCTTTCTGCCTTAGCCTATAAATTTAGTTGGATTAAATTTCATGATATATGCAGAAAATTATATATAATAATTATTTTAAAACTTATTTTCACATTTAACAATAAACCGAGAGAATCAGCCCTTAATATTAAGTTATTTTGTGACTTTCTGCTAACGTTTTATGACAGTCATTTTTGTTGACTTTGGGAATTATAATAAAATATTTTTGGTAATGATTTTTCAAAATGTGATTTCCTGTGGCACCCTTCCCCCCCATGTTAGGAATTAACTTCAATACCATGCCACCTAGTGGTATTTTGATTAGAAAACTCCTTATGATTAAATTAGCATAAACGTTCTATTACATGGAAGAAATGTTTTAGCTCAGAGCATATTTTTGTGTAGGACACATTTTCTTCTTACTGTCTTTATTATAAAACTGACCATTTGTGCCTGTTTAAAACTGGACATTTGTAACAGCATCCCCAAATTTCTGTGATGCTGATAGCATCACAGTGTGTGTTTCTGTTTTTGGTTTCTACCCATCCTGGAGCTGGGGTCCAAATATACAGTACTCTTTTTATCTCCATATAATATTTGCTCCTATATGATGTGAACCTTCTGTGGAGGAATTATCAGCCGTGGCTGATCAGAGAGCCAGATTTTCCAATTCTAATATCCATCTTGATGCTCCCACCAGACAGTTGAAAATTGTGTAAAGGGGGTGTGACCTGGGTTGCACTTTGCACACTGTTGTGGATTTTTTAAGAGATAAAATCAAAATAGTATTTACATTTGTGGTGCCAGGAAAAGAAAAGCCATTGCTCTGTTTTCCTCATTAGGAGGGAAGCATGTTGAGACTCATCTAGTAGAGTTTCAGTGTGGCCAGTGCTTAAAACTTCAAGCACTTCTGGAAAAGAGGGAGTAAGACACGATGTGATCCTGGTGCCACCTCCTGCATGATCCCTCGGCCCTAATAGAGACCTGGGTATAGATGTTTGCATTAAAGGCTAGTGTGACCAACTTGCTTATCCTGTAGGTTAAGGATAACCTTAGGGTGGCAGGAGGAATGACTCAAGAGTTCTGTAATTTGACTTAACTTTAAAAAATTGGATAGGTAGGGCGGTGCCTGTGGCTTAAAGGAGTAGGGCATCTACATATGGTGGAGGTTGGCGGGTTGAAACCCAGCCCTGGCCAAAAACTGCAAAAAAAAAAAAAAAAAAAATTAGATGGTAGTACATAGTTTCATTGTATTTCTAAGGACTGCTACACTTGCATAGGAATACCTTGTTCAGAGCAATCACACTGACATTTTTATTGTGATTAAAGGAGATTTTGTTTTCCTGTAAGGGAACTATATCATATTTAATAATAAGAAAGTTTCATGGAACCGTTAAAATAACTAAACACTTTAATCCTTCATTGAGTTGAGAATAATTTCCTCATGAATTGACAATTTTGTGGGGACCCAACATGATGCTCTGATAATTCTAGGGGGGAGTTTGAAGTTGTCACTCTTAGAACATTCCTATTGTGAAAGAAAATATCTGAAGAGAAATTGAAGCATTAGTGAGTTCCGTGTACATATGTCGTACTCAATGTGAGTGATATCTGTTACAAATGTAAAATGAAACCAAATACAAATGTTTTCAATTCTGTCACCTCTCCATATTATTCCCTATGAGCTTATTTTATTTGGAAGTGTTATGACTAGTGATGTTGTATCATTTTGCTCTCTTTCTCTCTCTTTTAGTTGGCACTTGGCAATGTAATAAGTGCCTTGGGAGACAAGAGCAAGAGGGCCACCCATGTCCCCTACAGAGATTCCAAGCTGACAAGACTGCTCCAGGATTCCCTTGGGGGGAATAGGTACATATAAATGATTATCCTCTATCCTGAGTTTTGGTTGTTTGTTGTTTTTTACATAAGCTTATAAGGTGATTGATACCGTGTTTCCCCGAAAATAAGACCTACCCCCAAAATAAGCCCTAGCAGGATTTCTGTGCATTTGTTAAATATAAACCCTACCTGATAATAAGACCTAGGCCTATGCAGTGTATCTGCATAGCCACGCCATGCATTTCAGTGCGGAGAGGAAGATATCCCCTGAAAATAAGCCCTAGTGTGTCTTCTTGAGAAAAAATAAATGTAAGACAATGTCTTATTTTTGGGGAAACACAGTAAAAACTGCTTTTATTAATGGGACAAGGAAGTAATACTTATCATATTAAATACCTAAGATAGTGAATCATTTTTTTTTTTTTTTTTTTGAGACAGAGCCTCAAGCTGTCCCCCTGGGTAGAGTGCCGTGGCATTACAGCTCACAGCAACCTCCAACTCATGGGCTCAAGCGAGTCTCCTGCCTCTGCCTCCCAAGTAGCTGGGACCACAGGCGCCCGCCACAATGCCCGGCTATTTTTTTTTTT
>CAUYQS010006532.1:0-22138 GCA_963574585.1 Otolemur crassicaudatus
CATGGGCTGATGATAAAAATGTATATTCCCTAGCATTGAGATGGTGTGTTCTATGTATGTCCATTAATCCCATTTGTTCTAGGGTCACATTTAAGTCCTTTGCATCTTTGTTTAGTTTCTATTTAGAGGATCTGTCCAGTTCTGTCAGAGGGATGTGAAAATCCCTGACTATTATGGTGTTAGGGGATGTCATATTGTTCACCCATCAAGGTCTGTTTCATAAATCTGGGAGCATTGAAGTTGGTGCATAAATATTTAAAATTGAAATGTCTTCTTCTTGTATTGTTCCTTTGCCCGGTATAAAGTGTCCATCTTTGTCTTTCTTAACTTTGGTTGCTTTAAGTTCTCTTGTATTTGAAAATAAGATTGCAACTTCTCCTTTCTTCTGATTTCCTTTTGCTTGAAATATTGTTTTCCATCCCTTAACTCTGAGTCTTGATCTGTCCTTCAAGGCTAGTTGTGTCTCCTGAGGGGGCATATGGATGGATTGTGCTTTTTTATCCAATCAGCCAGCCTGTGCCTCTTCAGTGGTGAATCCAGTCCATTGACATTTATTGAGAGAATTGATAAGTGTGGTGAAGTTCTATTCATCTCATTTTGTAATAGTCCGTTGTGTAGTTTTTATCCTTTGCACCACTGTGGAGGCTAAGTTTTGACCTTTAGCTTCTGGGTGGTTACTTTGCTGGTGGTCCATCGTGGTGGTCAGTGCTGAGAATAGGTCTAAGTATTTCCTGTAGACCTGGTCTTATTGTGGTGAAGAGCTTCTTTTGACTTTTCAGCCTGTGGGTTGGAAACATGTTATTTGCAGGTGATCAAAGCATAGTGGGCAGGGTGATAATGTGAGGCTTGGGGTTCTTCAACACTGTCTTACCTGCCCCTCATAAACCCCATCTCTGTGGCTGTAGCCTTAGCTGAAACTTCAGACACCTGGATAATCCAAACATCTGCCATACTCACTTCTGCACCAGATGACCCAGTGCTTCTCTGGGAATGTTCACAGCCATGCAGGCTGAAGCCTCACATAAAAGTCCTTACTTTGCTGAGACCTGAATGGTCATTTAAAGAAAGAAAATTGTATCTTTTAATGCCCATGTCGATCTGTAGTGAGGGTCAATGCCTGCAAATTTCCATTTGACCAATTTAAGCACCTTTATCTTTGACCAAAACCAACTAGTAATCCAAATGTGTGTGGACATATGTGTGTGCATCTTTTAAAATAACTATGGTTTAAGCTCCTGTATATAAATGGTTTGCGCTGTCCAATTTGTAGAGCCCCGGAAGAATCACTAGTGCATTAACTGCAAAGGCAAATTACTAGGCCTGCGCCGTGGAGACCACAGAGGTCATCTGACCACAGGTGAAACTGATTTCCTGTATTTATACATGCTAAGAAATCCCCAGGGGAAACACTCCCCAGAGAGGCAGGCCCTATCAGTTTTTTCAGGTGGCACTTCAGCATTTACAAAATAATTTCCTTACCATCTTTATCAAAAAACACCAAAGATAAAAATAACATAAAAACCTTTCTAGCTTAGTGATCTGCCTTTCTCATCCTGTCTTTTGGGGGAAAACCCCATTTAAAAACTATAAGACTTGTGCAAATTCAAGATATTTGAGGATATTTTGTGAATATGAGAAAGGTTCATGTATTGAATTGAGTCATTCTGATGGTTATTGAGTGCTCTGTGTTCCTGCCTTTGGCAGATTTTGCTGGGCAAGTGTAATTCTTTCGTAAAGGAAACATTTATTTTCCCAGATGCCACGGAGGTATTGAAACAGAGGCAGATAAACTTAATCAAGAAGTATTTAATAATCACTCAGTGTTCCAGCAAGTCCCAACTGTGACACAGTTCCTCCAACCGTTTATAATGTTGGGGGTGGTGACAAGCCTATTTCACATGAAATGAGTAGAATAATCTGACCAGGATTATAACCAAATGCTCAGTGCTGTGATTCATGCTCAGTTCAGTGTGAGTTTCAGAAGGATGAGACCAGTCAGAGAAGACCTGAAATACTTTGGGAGGAATTTGTAGGTAAGTGAAACTGAGGATGGATTTTGAAGCTAGAAAAGATTTGAAGGGAAGAGAGGAGCATTTCCTCTGGGCCAGGTGAGGAGGAGAGAAGGAATTCTTTAGTACCTTGGGGACAGTCAAAAGGCAAATGGTCATGCTTAGAGAAAAGGATTTGTGAAGGGATGTGGGAGTATATTAATGTTCTCCTTCTATTTCATCTGAACCAGAAATCTTGACACATGTTTAATGTACAGACAGTGGAGAAAAATACAGTAGAACCTCTGAAAGTTGACCACCCAAGGGACAGTAATAAACTGGTTACCACACAGAGGTGGTTGACATAAGGAGCTAGGCCTACTGTACTGGTATGTACATGTGGTGCATGTCTGGTCTATGAAAATTAGGTCAACATAAGGAGGTGGTCAACTGTGGAGGTTCTATTGTGTTCGAAGTGGAGATTGTCAAAGAAAATCTGAAATGAGTGTTTCCGTCACCAGTGAGGAGCTAAGTTGATCCAAGATGGTACCCAACGTAGAGCATCCTTGTAGAAGCTCTGTATTATACTTAACCAAGCTTAGTAGTATTTTAGAAAGACTCTAAATCAGGATGGTCTACCCCAAGGTTGTAAATCTTTTCTGAAGATGTGGAACTTGCTAAATGTCTCTCATGCTGACTGTAGGTTCATGGAAGCCCAGAGATTGTGCAATGCAGCATTGCACCCCACACCTAACACAGCCGGGCACTGAGTGGGCATGCGGAATTAACTCTGAAATACCCAGGAATGGTATTCAGAATATCCAGACAAGACCAGGGCACACTGCAGGTCATACAGGCAAGAGATGAATTAAAAAGGGACGTTGTAACTCAGCAAGCGAACTTGAACCATTTAATAATTTTGACTTTGGCACGTGGCTAACATAGAGAATAGATGAGGAGACACTTAATGTACTTTGGAACACATCTCAATTGCTTCTAATCATGGAGCCCAATAAGACAATTGGAGATTGAAAGCTGCACGTCAGAGCGGCAGAGCTGTCCCTGTTTTCCTGTGCTTTTTCAGGAAGTGCATTTTATAGAAAAGGCAGAGAGGAACTGAAGGGAAACAGAGAGCTCTGAGCTGGTGACTTCAGAGCAGCCCGAGGAGCCACTGGCTGCCTCCGAAGCTGGCCCTTTCCCCCACAGGCTGCGCCATGGGACCCTGAAGTCATCAGCCCCGCTGGTCGCAGGGCCCTGGGATGAGGACGGTACTACCAGCCAGAGTCTAGGATGGTAAGAGGTTCTCGTTCTTCCACTGAGGCGTTTGTTGATAGTTTGAGTCTAAAACAAGTCCTTTCACTTCTACTTTGTAACTCGAAAAAGGGGTAGCGAATTTTTGTGAATGTCTGTGCTTTCAGAACCTTCCTTTTCTTCTTTAAAGCTTTTCTTTAGGTCTTCTCCAAACCATCACTAAACTCAGCAGTAAATCTGACCCGATTCCCCCATTGGGGGTGTGAATGTGGTGTGAGTATAGAGAGCAGGTCTGAAACTGCACGCTGGCATCATCGGGGTTTTCACGTATTCAGCTCCAGAGGCAAAACCGGTCTCAGCCAAAAATGTATGTAAACTAAGCAAAAGTCAGGGCAGTGAGAATCAAAACTGGCCTCAGTCACAGTTTTGAATTGTGCTGTCGCATGAGGATTCTAGCAGCCATGTGGAGTCAGAGATACACTCTCGGCTGCAGAGAGAGACCCGGCATCCGTTAGGGAGTGTGGACACTCTGAAAGCTCTCATTCTGCAAGCTCGGGGTGGGGGGGCAGTATTTTTAGTTGAAGCTTATTCTTACAAATGAGGAAGTGTGGCAGATGGTTCTTCCGGCTGGATTTTTTTTTTTTTTCAGCTTTCCACCAGCATAGTAGACTGGAGACCACTCTGGCAAGCCTTGCTAAGGACAATGGAGGGAAAAGCCATTGTAAAAACACTGGGGAGCAGCTGCAGGGCCGAGTCTCTGGTGACACGGGGCCGCTGGCCCGTGCAATTCACCCTGCCCTCCTGCGACTGTGTGTAATCAACAGTGGGAGGCAGGAAAGGAAGTCTGAGCAAGAACAAGTCGTTTTTTATCACACCGAGTGAGCAGAGACATCTGTGGAGGCCATACCCTCGCTGCAGCTGATAAGAATGTTATTCACCAACCAAAGAGGAAAGACCAGAGTGTGTGGGTTTTGTGCATCGAAGCCACTTCCTTAAATTACGTGACATCAGATTTCATTTTAGGTGGTTCGCACCGGTTTTATGAAAGGCAAATCAAATTATCCTTAATGAGGGGAAAGTGCCTTTTATAAAAATAAGTATAGTCTTGCTATACATTATTGAGTGCACTCATCTCGGCTTTTGGCCGCACATCTGACGGAATACTCCATTAGGGCTCAGGAAAGTCACCTTGGGAATATTAAGCCTTTATTTTCCAGGGATTCTTAAGAAGTCTACTGCACACACAGATTGAAGACGCAAAAACAACTTGATTGTAAGACTCCGCTTTGATGACAAGCTTCCCTTTCATTATGAAATTTGATGTGGTTTTGCTCATTCTCTAATTAAAATAGCAATTCTCAAAGAGCACGGATGGCACAGGTTTCCAGGGCGCAGGCTTTTTGTTGCCCTTTGTACGAAAGAGCCACGAGTCTTAAGATTTTGCTGTTAAGAAAAAGGGTCACACAAGTGCATGTAAGAAAGCCCGTTCTCTTCCCATTTATAACCCAGCATTCCAAATGCCCGTTGGGTTTTAGCTATCTAGTGGGAACCTGGACCTCCAGAGCTTTTCCAGTGGAGATATCTCCAGAAGCCATGGAAATTGCACTTGTGCCTTGGATACTAATGTTTACTGAAGTCTACTTTTGAAAGCTCCCTGACTTCTAACACACACACACAGACACACACATCCTGCAGAGAACTCGTCCTGCACACACAGGGATAGACGGATTTTGTCTCCACCACTGGGACTTCCTCTTTATAGTCAGAGGAATTAACCCTGAAGTCTTGGAAGAGTTGGGGGGTCTGTCAGCAATGTTTTCTATCCACAAGGCTCTTCTGATCATGCCTGACCCTGCCGTGGGACCTGATGGGAATCTCACCCTGTTACCCTGTGTGCTCCTGGCCTCCCAGAGGCACAACAGTCCAATAGGCGTGGCCACACCTGGGCTCATTCAGGCCCTGGTCATTTTCTTGCCCACTAGAAATGTTCATTTTTCAATATATCAAATATTCAAGCATATGACAAAGTGCAAAGGATAACAGACATGCAGGTGTCCACTGAAGGTTTTTCAAATATTAAGATTTGGCATTTGTTTTTAGATTTTTAAAAAATAAAATACTACTGCTGCAGTGAGAGATTCCTCCCCATCCAGTTCCTATTTCAATTTCCCATTGCTACGCAGGGCCATCACTGTCTTAAAGTTGATGAATATCATTAACATTTTATTATGTGATCCACAAAACAGAGAGTGATGTATTTAAAATGTATATAAGTGCCATCACGCTGTACTTGAGTCTTTTGTAAACTACTTTTAACACTCAGCATGTCAAAAAATTTTTATTTTAGAGCTCAGCGCCTGTAGCTCAGCCAGCTAGGGCGCCAGCCACATACACCAGAGCTGGCGGGTTCAAATCCAGCCTGGGCCTAACAAACAATAACAACTACAACCAAAAAATATCCAAGCATTGTGGCAGATGCCTGCCTGCAGCTACTTGGGAGGCAAGGCAAGAAAATTGCTTAAGCCCAAAAAGAGTTTGAGGTTTCTGTGAGCTGTGGTGCCACAGCACTCTACTAAAGGTGAAGTAGTGAGACTCTGTCTCAAAAAAAATTTTTTTTGTTATATTGGTCCATTAAAATCCAGTTAGAAAGTATTACATTATAAGACTGTACCACAATTTATCCATTCCTTTATTGATGAACATTTGGACAATTTACAATTTTATTTTTGGTATTCATAACCCTGGGAATACCCTCGTCCGTGCATGAGAGTTCTGGTCTGCCCTGTACAGTACAGTAGCTGCTAGCTGGAAGCATGTTCAGTCTAAATTTCAGTATGCCGTAAATATAAAACACATACCAGATTTTGAAGACTGAGAATAAAACAAATGTATAAAATATCTCATGAATTTTTATATTGATGACACCTCAACGTAGTAATATTTAGAGTATATTCTGTTTAAATATATTACTAAAATTTATTTTATCTATTTCTTTTACATTTTTTAATGTGGCTACTAGAAAATTTGAAATTGCACATATGGCTTGCATTCTATATGTACTGGACACATTTGTTCTAGAGCAGGGGTCTATAACCCATCGCTCACAGGCTGGCCATCCATTTTTATAAATAAAGTTTTATTGGAAAACATGCCTGTTCATTTATATATCATCTATGGCTGCTTTCCTTCTACAACTGTAGGACTGAGTAGTTGCAACAGAGTCTGTTTGGCCTCTTAGCCTAAATTATTTACCATCAGACCTTTTAAGAAAAAGTTTGTCAAACCCTATTTGACAGCAATGATTTTTAACCTTTTCAACCATGACCCATGATGAGAAACATATTTAATACCACAATCCAACACACACACACATTTGAAACAAACGTTTTACAAAATAAAGTTTCACAAATCCTTACTATGTATAGACTTTCATATTTTCTGGTCTGTACTATTTTGTTAAAATAAACTACTGGTGGGGGAGTGTAGGGGACAGATACCGTGTGATTTGGTGAATTATTTTTAAGCTCCATGAGCCTGTGGGTCAGTGTCTGCTTGAAGTGGAATAAACTGTGCCCACCACCAAAAATAAATAAATAAAATAAAATACTGGACAGTAATGACTGTGACCCAGTAAAGTGACTTAGCCATTCATTCACTACTAGTGATTTGAATGATATTGCTCAAGAATATCTCCCCCAAAATGGAACGAGTGGGTTATAGGAATGTCCGTATTTAACTTTATGAAATTTGTCAAAGTTTTATCAGTGCATTTGTATATGTACATAGGTGTGTTTGCCGGTCTGCAGTTCCCCTTTCCAATCTCCTTAACAATGCCTGGTATCGCCCTTCTGATATGATGGGATGGGTGTGAGACAAAATCTTGTTTCATTTATAATTGGATTATGAGTATGTTTGATCATCTTTTCACATGTTGACTGGCCTTTCTCGTTTCTTCTTTTGTAAGCTCCCTGTTCCCTTTCATTGCCCTTTTTTAAATGCGATCGTTTGTCTGTTTCTTGCATTTGTAAGTATTTGTTTTAAATTCTGGATACCAAACTTTACCAGTCATGTGGGTTGAAAGACGTGAGTTGCCCACTCCAAGATTTTTATTTTCTCTTTCTTTATGGTGCCTTTTATTTTATCAGACAGAAATTTTAAATTTTGAAGTGGTGAATTTATCTATCTTTCTCTTTATAGTTCTATGTTTTTAAGGTTTTATTTAAGCGATCCTTCCTTACCCCCTTCCCATTCACACCCACCGTGAGTTGGTGCGCCACCTTCCCATCAGTGTAATGCTGAGTGCGTCACGCAGCCAGTTTCTACGTGTAGGGGTCTGCTTTTTAGATCTCTGTCCTCAAAATATTGGTCCTACATTCATCAGAACCAGATCTTTACCGATCTCGCTTACACAGCTACTGGGCCTCAGTAGTTTCACAGGCAAGTTTTAGTAATCTTTCAGTGCACACCTAATGCTCTTCTTCTAAAAACTGTGTAAGATAATAGAAAAAGAAGGAAAGTTCATTCATTTTGTGATTCTGACTTAACCTTTGTATCAAAACTGGGCAAGGACAGGGTGAGAAAGAACGATGGTGGGCTAGCCTCCATTTGCGTGAAAATAACAAACGTTTCTAAATTAAACATCAGTCAGACGGAATCTAGCATTGTAGTCAAATCAGTGGATGCAAAGTGTGGAAACATGGTTTTAATTTAAGTGAAATTATTAACATAACTCATCACATCGATTAATAATAAAGGAGAAAAATGATGTGTTTTTTCCCATATATAACAGAAAAAGCATTGGATGACTTCGAAAAACTACAGATGATTTTAAAATACAAACCTCTTAGAAAACTTGGTATAGAAGCCAATTTGCCTAACTTAACAGAGTCCAGAAAAACTTAGAGCAAACATATACTTCGTACTGAAGCATTCCTTGTAGTGCTGTGGGATTGACTTTCTCTTTGCATATGGCACCTAAGAGTTTTTCTTTCTTTCAAGCTTGGCTGTTACTTTAAATGAGTGTGTGAGTGTGTGTGTGAGGGGTACACCTTTGTGTGTGGTGAATTGTCACAGACCTGGCTTCTCTCCTAGATGGAGGAGTTGGCATTATTTGTAACTTCATACTGCGGCTTCGTCTAAGAAGACCATTAGTGATGCTTCTGATGAGGATAAAAACATTGTATGAAACTTTCTGATTGTATTTCGCCAGAGGGTTAAATAAAGATCATGTGCTCCCAAAGCGTTCCCTAAGGATCTGAAACTCCCAAGATCCCAACAGTGATAATGAAATATGAAGACTACAATTAGATGACATCGCTGTGACTGTCACACTGGTATTTGACAACTCTAAAACATTTTTATAGTGGAATTCTGAGGATTGGGAGTGGGGAGAGGGCCATGTTTTCTAAAATGCACTATTCATGACAGCAGTTTTCTAAACTTCTCTGTTAATAAACAAGAGTGATGACGATGAAAACCAACACAGGGCCCGGCAATGTTGAACAGAAAAAACAATTAATAAATTCTTAACTGTATAACCGTAAGGTCATATGCATTAATAAATAAGGCAGTTCTGAGGCCAAATCAATTCGTACTGTGTATTTCCTACAGCAGATGGTGGGATATAGGTCTGCTGTAGTGGGGACAGGAATAATGTCAGGAAATACCAGCTTGGACAAATGCAAGTTACTAGCAACGGGGAAAGAGCTGGATTGATTGAGATCTAGCTCCCTTCACAGTGAAAATGTCAGGTCAGAAGTGAACATTCGTGCGGTTCTCTGCAAAGGGGGAAGGGAACTCCGTAAGTTGAACACTCTACCTAACCATGGAACTGTTTTCTCCAGGCTGCGTTTTTTTCTTTCTTGAAGTTGATATTCCTGTTGCTGATACGATGGTAGTGCTGTCTCAGAGATGCAACGAAAGATTTCCTAGGAAACAGAAGAGCAGATTCCATGGTTCTGGAACAAGGGTTAGGTCAACTTGATTCAATCTAAGCATTTCGCTGGAAGTCTGCTTACAATGTAAATAAAGTTTCCTTAATTCCAAGGAACAACCTAGACCCTTAGAAACCAGGCCAAAAAAATAAAAAGAAAAAAAAAGAAATCCCACATTTTGAGGCCTACTTTGCAATTCACTAGGAAATATCTTAACCTTGATTTGGGAGGAATGTAACACAGAAGGATTTTCTTTTTTTGCAGATTTTTCTAGGCCCCTATCTCCTGCCTTTCCCCTCCCATTGTGCAAAAAATTCAACGAGGCAAATTACTCCATAGAGGGCTGGATGTCCCAGGATCTTGCAAAACTACGCAGTCTCTGTATACATTGGTTCCTGTGCTAATGTTTCGATTTTTCTTGGTAGAAATGTCACACGGGGTATAATAGATGACATAAATGTTTTAGGCAGATGGGGGTCGGAATATAAAGGCAATTCCTTCCAAATCAGGTTTTTGGTGCTCACCTACATTTCATAGGCTCACGTCTCCTAACCACTTGGGGTGTCCCCTGCGATTCAGGTGCCCGATGGTTCAGAAGAGCCTGCATTCGCTTCTCTCCAAATATTTTATTTTAAACTTGCTGACATTGGCCAGGTTTCAAGAGCCTAGGAAGTTCACGATCCGTCAGCCTGGTTTCTGAATGGAAACCAAATGAATTGCTTCCATTGTTTCTTCCTTTTCCAGGCACCTTTTAAAAATGAACAAGAGCAGCTCTGATTTGGAGAAAGTGAGCCAGGGCTCGGCAGAGAGCCTCAGCCCATCCTTCAGGGGCGCCCACGTCAGCTTCACCACCGGCTCCACGGACAGCCTGGCCTCAGACTCCAGGACCTGCAGTGATGGAGGTAACAGACTTGACTTTGACAGGGAGGCTGAGGTCCTCCTGGCCCTGCGTGGCCAGTCCCGCTTGCTTGCCCAGGGCATGGAAAGACTGTCCTGTTTCCTCTATGAAGTAGACGTTCCCAAGGATCAGTGGAAGTTCATTCCCTACTGAAAGCAGTAGACCCCCCCATAGTTGACCACCTCCCTACATTAACACCTTATGTTGGCCTAATTTTCATAGACTGGACACGGACCACATGTACTCAATGAAACTTCTTTACATTGACCACCTCCGTATGTTGACCAATTTGTTACAGTCCCTTGGGTGGTCAACTTACAGAGGTTCAATGGTGTATGACAAGCTTCCTGTTCCTTCTTGACTTTTCTAATTATGAACACAGAAGCATGTGGGAGCAAGGTGGGAAGATGAGGGTGAAAGATGTTGACAGGCTTCTGATTCCTTGGGTCACCATCTGCGTATAGGTCTCTTCTCCAGGTTTTTACCCTGCTTATTTATTTTTTATTAAATCACAACTGTGTACATTTATGGGGTACAAGTGTCCATGTGATATCCAGTGGGGAATGCTTACATAAACTGACGAACACGCTATCACCTCGCTTCTTATTTGTTGTGGTAAGACATTGATACTCAACTCTTAGTAATTTTGAAATGTACCATTGCATTGTGCACAGTTAGGTGCGGTCCCTCCAAGTGCCCTCCCTCCTCCCTCCTCCCTCTCTCCTCTCTCCCCTCCCTCCTCTCCCTTTTTTCTGGACTATAGTTGTGTTTTATCATTTGTATAAATGTGTAGGTGATTACATATTGGTTTCATAATAGTATTGAGTACATCAGATACTTTTTTTCCCCCATTCTTGGGCTAGTTGTTAAAAAGAATGTTTCAGTTCCATCCAGATAAACATAAAAGACATAAAGCCTCCATCCTTTTTTTTTTTTTTCCCTGGGGTCAGGTTTTTTACCCAACATCTCCGGTATATGGGGCCAGCACCCTACTCCTTGAGCCACAGGTGCCGCCCCAAGCCTCTGTCCTTTTTTACAGGATTAGTTGTAAGGGGATTGGATGCCTGCTACCCACAAGCCACCTCTGTGTTTCTCTCCCTTTCTGTTTCTCTCTCTCTTTCTCTGCCTCTCTCTCTCTCTCTCTCATACACACACACACACACACACACACACGCGCGCGCGCGCGCGCGCGCAATAACTTGGACACAGCAAGTGTTTACAGAAATGTTGAATCAAAGCATGGAGGCTGCATTAGGTCACCATCCATCCCACTTTCTGGCTCCAGCTCCAAGTCGTAATATGTGGGTACATCCTAATTGGGCATGTCCTTGTAAAGGGACTTTTGTTTTTCTGTGGCTGTGGCCTGGATGGGTGGTATTTAAAACTGCTCACCCTTTCAACACTCCTGGTGTGTGTGTGTGTGTGTCCTTGCTTGTGATTCTCTTAGACGTGCATTAGCGTGTTAGGTTTAGACGTGTGCCACCATGATCTCCTTTCTCATTCCTGTGCACATATTTCTTCTCTGTAGGCAATTTTGTAGGAGAAGGTTCCATTGTAAATTTACTGTTAGCAACATTTGTCTATCTAAAAGATAGGTAGCTAAGAAAAAAAATATGGGTTGTAAGTCAGTCTCTGGTGCGTTCTGATGGGAAACCTCTGATAGCTCGTGCATAAAAACAGGAAATATCTTAGCCTTGATTTGGGAGGAATGTAACACAAAAGACTTTCTTTTTCTGAAGATTTTTCTAGGCTGCTATCTCCTTCCTTTTCCCCTCCTGTTGTGCAAAAAATTCAGTGAGGCAAATTATTCCATAGAGGAGGTCTCAACCATTAGCCCGTGGGCTGGTCAGCTCTCATCCAGAGTCTTGGGGATTGTGACCAGTTCTGAGAATGGACCTCTCCATCAGTCACCAGCCAGCGGGTATGATGGGAACTGGACTTCATTGCTTGTACACTTTGCCTCTCAGAACCAGTGGATTATGACATCTGGTCTCCAGGCACTTAAGGACTAGCTAGGACGTTGGTAGGAAATTGGGCTGTGCAGAACCTGAATGCTTAAAAGCATTTCTAAAGGCTTCCCATGGAGAGAGAATCTATGAGGGCTGATGGAGGGGCTCAAGGGAAGGCTTTTTAAGAATGTGGGATGTTAGCCCATTTCTGAAGAGTGGTTAGAACTGGGGAAGTTGGGGTGAGAAGGACAGGGCTGTCCAGGTTAAGGAAATAATAAGCAGAATGAGGGTGGCAGTGCACACCAGGGAAAGGTTGAGACCAGCCTGACATGCTCCAGGGGGACACAAGTGAGGGGTGGAGGGCTGGACTGTTTGAGTCTCTCCAGGGCAATCTGCAGAGGTGAGAGACGGGGAGTCCCCACCCATGGGAGGTTTGTGAGTACAGCCGAGGCACCCAATTCTGACAGGTTCTCATGTTAATTTCTGAGTAGCATGAATTGAAAAGAACATATTTTCATGGTATTCTTTTGTCACAAATCAGTAATTCATTGGAAAGGCACTTCAAAATTTGGATTCCTCGATCAACAAGGAGATCTGTACCTTGTCACTGGACTCTGGACCCATAGACACAACCACTTTTATCTGTTGCTTCTCTGTGTGGCTCTGGACCCAGAATCGGGTTTTGAAACGGGCAAGACACCCAAAGTGGCCTATTCACATATATCACATGAATTCTCTCTGTCTCCCTCTCTCCCTTTCTCTCTCTCTTTTAACATCTCAAGAATTAATCTGGACAATACACAGAGCTACTGGTCATAGAATGTGAGAAGCCCTCCAACTTCTCACCACTTACCAGGGCATCTTACTTCCCATCTGTTATTGAACAATCATCTTTAGGTCCCTTACTCCCTTTGATCCTGTAGCTGAAATATTTACTCATTTACAACGTGAGTTACTAGGTGGGCTTTAGTAATGAAATTGAGACAGTAGATGAGATGAGAAATAGAATCAGTTCAAGCTGAAGTTCTTTGAAACTTGAATGCAATGTCCACCTCTCTGAATTCATACACTAAGTCAAAAGGTACGTTTATTTTATCAGTAAAAATCCACTCACGAAAACTATGCATTTTCTTGATTTTTTGCAGCCACAAGATAGACTGGCTTGAGTGAGTTGAGAAAAAAGTCATTCCAGGTCATAGCGTAATGAAGTTTATATATACTTCTTGGTAACGTATCACAGTTAATGGTTAAAGTGCGGGATCTACAATGTAGGTTTCAGGGCAAAAAATCAAGTTTTAAATTTCATAAGACAAACATAATTGAAATCTATAGCTGTGTTGCCTATTTTCCAACAGGAGTTTATTCTAAATTTTATGGTGCTAAAATGTCATCTTGGTATCAATATTAATTTCATCTCTTTGTGCTTGTATTACATTTCACATTTCTCCCAGAACATTTGTTCCCCCAGTTGTCCTTGCAGGCAATTCAGCTGAACAGTGAGTCAACTCAGTGGAAGGAAAAATTTGTCTAAGCAGTTGTTTGGTTTATGCTTAGTTTGGGAAGGACAGACAGCATGTGTCAGGACAGATTCATGAAGGTTGCCAAGGGGAAGTTTGTCTGTAGGGAAGGGCTGGGTGGATGTTAAAGGGAAATGATCTCCAGAAGTGGTCATCGTAGCCCGCATGTCCTTTAAGTGGTTAGTTCTAAATAATACAAAGCTAATGCTGCATTGAGATCATTTGTCTCGTGGATTTAGGAGAACACTCAACTTCAGTTCAACAGTTCAACAAACATTTTTGCATGCAGGGGATTAGAGGGGATTAGAGAGTTCTCTGTTGAACTGAAACCATTGGCACCAGCAATAAATAAGGAGTCTGCCAATACGGTGTGCATATAACAGGTGGAGACTCACAGGAATGTACACACCACGGCGGTAGAGTTATTCTCATGTTTATAGCTAGCAACCCAGAGATACAGAAAGGTAATTAAATATTTTGACAACAGTCACGTTATTCTACTCAACAGCAGACAGGTTCCTGGTTATATCCATAACCAGGCTAATGGCAGACAGGTTCATGTATATATACAGCAGAGCTTCTCTAAGGGGACCATCGAAGGGACTGGAACAAGCTGGCCAACACACAGAGGTGGTCAACAGGAGGAACGAGGCCTGTTGTACGGACACGTACATGTGGTGCCTGTCCCACCTGTGTAAATTAGGTCAACTGAAAGAGGTGATTGGTGTAGGGAGGCGGTCAGCTATGAAGGTCCTACTGTGTATATCCACGTGGGTGTGTGCATACACACACACACACACACACACACACAAGGTCTGTCCAGAAGGTATCCAGCCATGTGAAATGGGAAACAGAGACAGATGTGGCTGGATACTTTCTGGACAGCCGCCATATACATGTTCGTTCCGTCATTCATTTGCTAGATGTTTGTTGAATGCAGACTCCGTGCTGGGTGCAATTTGACATGCTAGAGACACAGCATCTAGAAAACAAACTGCCAGCCCCTTTTCTCTGGGGGCTGGCCTTCTGGTCGGGGGAGATAGGCAGTGAGAAGATAAAGGAATGAAGCGGCCAGCGTCTCGGGTGGCCGGCAAGTGTGTCCACCGATGGCACGTGGAACGTCCTTTAAACTGACTTTTAATTTTGCTAACTTGGAAGAAAACCCTTCCCGATTATGTTGTAACAGGAGATTGAAAGATCCCAGCTCCAGAACCACACTTGGGCTCTAAGCGTGGCCTGGAAGGTGTCTGGGGCCTTTTTTCCAGACGGAGACAGGACTTCTCTTCTGCATGTTAATCACACTCTTGTCTTGATTATCATTTCCTGGGGGGGTGAAGTGGCCTGGAGACACTTCTTGCGAGGGCTACATTTTTCATCCAGTTGTAAAATGCTAATAATGTACTTCCGATTTCAGACCACATTTTTCTTCTAGAAACAGCCAAGGCAGGCCTCTTTTGAAGGAATACTTTGCTTCTATTTTTTTTTTTTAATTATTCCACATTTAATGTGGAGTCTGTTCTGATTGTAGAACAAAACAAGAGACTACACAATTTTCCTTTGGAGAAAAAAGTTTCCTGTAAAACCAGAGCATCCCTCTGATTCACCCTTTAAGGGGCTGGTGACACTGCCAAAGTGCCCATGCAGGTGGCTTCAGTATTCTCACCTCTAACATGAGGGGATCCAATGAGACCACAGGGAACGGGCAAGGTTGTCTGCGGCTGCTTTGTCCCCTATGCCTTGCTTGCACTTAGTAGACACGCAAGAAATACTGACTAAATGAATGGCTAAATCTACATAGCCACCTCCAGGTATACAATCCATTATCTTTATTAAAAAATTTAATCCAGGCTCAGCGCCCATAGCACAGTGTTTACGGTGCCAGCCACATGCACCAAGGGTGGCAGGTTCGAACCTGGCCTGGGCCAGCTAAATAACAATGACAATTGCAACCAAAAAATAGCCGGGCATTTGTGGCAGGCACCTGTAGTCCCAGCTACTTGAGAGGCTGAGGCAAGAGAATCACTTAAGCCCAAGAGTTTGAGGTTTCTGTGAGCTGTGACGCCATGGCACTCTACTGGGGGTGACACAGTGAGACTCTGTCTCAAAAAAATAAAAAAATCAATCCGTAGAATACACAGAGTTTTTCCAACCAAAAAAAATTCCATTCACTTTACCTTAGTCAAAGTTGAAGAACAGTAAAGCGCAAAAGCTAAGAGCTTGGAGCCACTTCTTTGGGACATGGCCCTTTGTCTCTGTATTTACTCTGACCCTGCTGCTGTCAGACAGGCAGCAGAGCTGTGCGCAGAGAGCACTAGAACAGGACTGACCACTTCCTCTGTAGACTCAGCACTCATTCTGGCTGCGGAGAACAATGAAAAGTACCTATTAAAACCTAGCAAGAAGAGAGGACCCTGTAATAAGGGAAACCTCACAGTACCATGTTTGAACTTTCAGCCTGCATTTCTGCAGAGGAATTAAGCTCTTCCTCCCAGCCCTTAAAACCCTGATTTCTCTTCTCTGCTTTCTAAATATGATGACACCAAACTAGTATATTTTCCCCGAGGTCTTTTTAAGATTCCACCCAACTTGCCATATGTGACTGGAGCTGCCCTCTAGAAACGTGATGTTTTTTTTTTTTATCTGAAGCACATTTACTAAAGGGATCTAGGGTGTTTGACCGGATAGTCAGAAACTTCCTTTGTATGCAGAATTAAAAATTAAAAGGAAACTTTAGGAACGGGAGCCCTCTGTCCCAATCAGCATGCAAAATCATTAAAAACCTACCAGTGATGTAACTGAGACGTAAGTCAAGGGCTCAGGAAAAGTGTTTCCAGCTCTCACCCCCTTTACACCCTCAGCTGTAAGCCAGACTTTAGAAACACCAGCGTGAAACCAAGATGTGTTTTGAGTTAGTCTCCTGGCCCCTTGGAGCGAAGTCCTGACAATATGGGCTGTGGACCAATGTTGTTCAGGATTTCTTAAGCAGATTTTTCTGAACCCGTGGTTTGCCCATGAATTTTGAACTATTTTAGATAGCAAAGCATTTTTGTTCCCTCTTCTTTCTGGCTCTGCTAAATCCAGAGTGTGGCGGCTGCTACCAACATTAAATCTAGTTGCTATGTTGCCTGAGGCTGTGTTTATGAAGCGGTGGTTTCCCCAAGTTAAGAGTCAAGACAGAGCCAGAGCCAGAGTGGGTCTTCAGAGGGTGGCTTCCGATCCCATAAAAGACAGCGACTGCTTGTCACATGGTGGAGAAATCACTGTTATATCTAGAAAGGCCACAGGTTAGCATCTACTTCAGAGTAGCCCGAAGAACGGTAACAGAGGGGCATGGGGGCTCTCAGAGTGAATTCCACACTTTCACCAGCTGTCTTCTTATACCTGAAGAGTTTCAAGGAGCCCCAAGTTCAGAAGGATGCATCAGGTTGGAAGGTGGGTCACAGAACCAGGCATTTTCCCCCCCAAATACGAAAATCATAATATGTGTACTTAGTAAGCACAGTTATCCATGTGAAGTCCACATTGCTGGTGAACCTTCCTTCACCTGGTAAGGTCTATGAAACTGCAGGCCTTTGGGGGCGAGTCTGTGGCTAAGGAGCGTTTGTTTGTGCAGGGCTATTCTCTGATGAATAGTGAACTCACAGCAGCTCAGAAATAAAATTAACCAGGCTGGCCGCTTTCATGCCTATCATTCCAGCACTTTGGGAGGCTGAGGCGGAAGGATTGCTTGAGGACAGAAGTTTGAGACCAACTTGAGCAACAAAGTGAGCCTTTATCAGTACAAAATATAAAAACAGCCAGATGTGATGACAAGCTGTGGGGGTAATCCCAGCTGCTCGGGATGCTGAGGCAGGAGGATCCCTTGAGCCCAGGAGTTTGAGGCTGCAGTGAGCTATGATTACACCAATGCACTGCAGCCGGGGCAACAGAGCAAGACCCTGTCTCTGAAAAAAAAAAGAAAGGAATTAGCCCAGGTGCCAATCCTTGGAGCCACACCTCCCTCCAAATTACTGATGTCCCTTGCCAGACTTATCCCAGCCCCTGTGGCCTATAGATCTAATAAAAGCCACTGACTAACAGTTCCCACAAGAAAGCAAGGGAACACGGCTTTGGGGAGAGCACAGCAAGGAGGAAAATCATTTCCTCCCGGCTGCCCCGACACACGCGTTATGCTGTGCTGGCCCCTACCATGACAATCTCTGGGTAATCTACAGAATAAGAAACCTTACTGATTCTTTTTTGGGAAAGATTCCTGCTGTCTTTATAGATTGGAAAGTTCCTCAGCTGCCAGCTGTTTGAACTGCAGCTAGAGAGAGGAGCTCCTGAGGTGAGATAACCATCTGTCCAGGGGCGTTTGCTTTCAGGGGCAGCTTGGAGACAAAATGCATGTTTGGAGAGGTTGAAAATGGAGAGGGTGGCTGAAATTATAGACTGTTAGCGCTGGGAGGGGCCTTCCCAGTGATGCAATCTGGTCATTTTTTAAAGGCGGAAACTCAGCCGGGTAAGGTCAACAGCTGGTGAAGGTTCATTCCGCTGCTCACCTTGACTCAGGGTAGAGGCAGAAAGGCGCATAGTGTAAGCTGTCAAAAAGCCCACCTAGAGACAAGGAGAATGAAACCCATAACAATGGGAAATAGCCTAAGGATTTCATAAGGGACTAGACTAGCTGTCTCTGTCACTGAGGCATCTGGTCACACCCCACCTGCAGCCCCCACGCTTGGCTGCAGACTGCCTTGTTGATAGAAATTGAGGGTCAGACACCTGGGTGGTGCTGGTGGAAAGGTCAGGAAATGCTGCTGTGCTCACTGTGGCCAGCCCCTCTTGTCAGGCTGGGGTTGGGTGGTTGGGACTTTGTGTCCTTTGAAAGCCTCACAGGTAGGTGGTGTCACCATCCCTTATTTTAGCCTGGGAGCTGGTGAGTGATCCCCCGCCCTTTCCTCCTCCTCTCTCAGCCCCTTCTACTAGAAGGAGGAGGAGTAGGAAGAGGACATCAACCTGGCCTTAGCCTCCTTCTGTGGCTTTCCCGCCGCTGGCGTGTGGGACGGCAGACCCACGCTGGGTTTCAGAGCCTGCTGAGATCTGCGAGATCTGCGGGAGGAGCTCCCCCTCTCCCACTGCCTGTTTCTTGTGCAGCCTCCACTCTGAAGAAGGAGGGGAAATTTCATGGGCGTGCAAAGCTGGCTGGCCTCGACTGCGCCCTGCTGCTTGATTTATTATTAACCTGAGCCCTCCTGGAAAGGGTATAAATCACTCATTCGGCCTCCCCAGCAGGAGCCCCGCCTGTCATTAGCTTAGCAGGGCAAAGTGGGAAGGATAACCATGATCTTGATAAAGCCCTGGAAAGAGGGAGGGCTTGCCTACTGCAGGCAGGAAGGAGGGCGCGGGGAGCGTGAGAAGCACATGCTCCCTCCTCAGCCTGGCGAGAGAGGGTGCCGGGCAGGACAGGACGGTGTTGGTATGGGGCCCCCCAGCCTTGCTCAGCTGCACAGGGCCTCTCTTTGCTCAAGGCTGGTGGTCCCCAGCTACTGCGTTGAACAGACTGTGCTCAGACTTTTCCTTCCCCAGAGCTTTGCATTTGAGGTTGTGCTGGACCAGAGGCCCTGCCGTCATCCACTGATTCGGCCCCAGTCAGTGAGGCTGAGGCATGAATATCATGAGTGCCCGCCCAGCCCAGAGCCAGGGGGGCCTGGAGAACATGGCTGTCCACCTCACTCCCGTGGAGTAGGGGAAGTAAGGAGACCCAGTCTTGATCTGAGGGGCTTGGTGCTGGGGTTTGTGTTGAAGAAAGCAGAGAAGGGCTTAATGTGAGTCAAGAAGGTTATTAACTATTCAGGAGGCTCAGCACCCACAGCTCAGTGGTTAGGGCACCAGCCACATTCACCAAGGCCGGCGGGTTCGATCCTGGTGTGGGCCTGCTAAAAAACAAAAATGACAATTGCAACAACAACAACAAAAAAAAATAGCTGGTGTTGTGGCAGGCGCCTGTAGTTCCAACTACTTGGGAGGCTGAGTCAAGATGATCACTTGAGCCCAAGAGTTTGAGGTTTCTGTGAGCTGTGACGAAATGGCACTCTACCCAGGGCGACACAGTGAGACTCTGTCTAAAAAAAAAAAAAAAAAAACCTATTCAGGAGCAGCCCCAGAAAGGTCAAGTGCATCTGTGTGACTTGACACAAGACTCTAAATAAATTTGCTTCCTTAGGGCACTTCCTCCCCTTGCCTCAGGCCTCCGTGTTTCTTTTTCTTTTTTTGTTTTACTTTTACACCATTTCAGTTTTGGTTTTTTTTTTTTTTAAGACAGAGTCTCACTTTGTCTCCCTCAGTGGAGTGTCCTGGCGTCACAACTCAAACTCTTAGACTCAATGATTCTCTTGCCCCAGCCTCCCCAGTAGCTGGGACTACAGGCACCCACCACAACGCCCGGCTAGTTTTCTAGAGACAGGGTCTCACCCTTGCTCAGGCTGGTCTTGAATTCCTAAGCTCAAGGGATCCACCCCCCCACCCCCACCCCCCCGTGGTCTCCCAGAGTGCTGGGATTACAGGTGTGAGCCACAACGCCTGGCCAGGCCTCTGCATTTCTTATGCCTTTTTCATTCTGGCCCGACTGCCCAGATGGGAAAGGTGCAGCTGTGCCCTAATGGGGACGTGACTAAGCTGATGTGACTCAGCTGATGTGACTCAGGGAGCTCAATGAGAAGGGCACATCCTCTGAACCCATTTCCTTGACTCTGAGACCTATTATTTATCTCCAGTTTTCACCTACAGGATGATAGGCTGTATTTTACAACGTATGACTCTGGTTAATGTTTTTCATTCTCCTAGAAGCTGTGATTAAAATACAGGGTGTCCCAAAGGTCACCATACCTAGGAAAAGATTAACAAGCTCATATTTTATATTGTGTGGTATTTTTAATATTTTTAAAATTAATATATCAACACATAGGGAAATGTTTGTAAAATCTTGGAATGAATATTTTGTAAGTAAAAGTATTTAGCTACAGTCCCCCATTTTCCCTAAGTGTGCATGTGCGTTTGGCAACTTCTGGGACACCCTGTAGAAGCTACATCTGAGTGTCAGTTCTTAGAATGAATGAAATGAGTATTGCTTCAATCTGCCTTTTCTCTCTCCGTTGTACATACCTCTTTTCTGTATATATTTTTACTTAAACTCTTGTTTCATTGTGAAGCTGCCATTTCATACACTGATAAGAAGGAGGAGATCCACGGCTCAGCCCCCGTAGCTCAGTGGTTAAGGCACCAGCCACATACACCAGGGGTGGCAGGTTCAAACCCAGCCCAAGCCAGCTAAACAACCATGACAACTGCAAAAAAATAGCCAGGCAATGTGGCAGGCACCGGTAGTCCTAGCTACTTGGGAGGCTGAGGCAAGAGAATGCTTAAGCCTGAGCATTGGAGGTTACTGTGAGCTGTGACACCACGGCATTCTACTGAGGGTAACATAGTGAAACTCTGTCTCCAAGAAAAAATAAGAAGAATGAGGTCCTACCTTCACCTTGCAGGTGCTGGGCCTCCCTCTCACCCTCTTGTGTGCTGTCTAGACAGGTTTGCTGGATGACCCCATACTATGTGGACACCTGTGCCCCTAATTGAACCTTCCCCCAGTATCCCAGGACGCCATTCTGGGAACTGTGGGATCTTGCAGCCACCCGCTTTCCTTTAAAACCTGTTTCCTCCTTGACAAAATCACATTCTCTTGCTTTCTTAAAATCCCTGTGGACCTGCCTGGCCCCCTAAGCCAGCAAAATGTTTGTGAAAATTCAAAGAACTTCACATTAAAAAGCAAAAATTTTACTATAGGTAAACTATTAATTATACCCTCTACAAACCTGATTATTTTTTTAAATCCAGTCAAACCACACACGCTCAAGTTTGTTATTGCTGTTGCAGCACTGTTAGTAAAATATTTGAAAAAATGCAAGCGTCCACCCAGGGGGGACTGGTTCAATAAATTGTGATAATATGTATGACAATATATTAAGGTGTGGCTATTTAAAAGAATCAGATAGAACTGTGTATTGACTGTGAACTGTCTCCAAGGTGTGAAAGAAAATCTTCCAATCCTGAAAGACACCGTTGGCTCTCTTTCCTTAAATGTGTGTGTGTATGTGTATGTGCATGCAGCTTGCAAGCACATCTGTTTTGTTTGTTGGAAGAATGCACGAGAAACTGCTGGCAGTAGTTTTTTTTTCTGATGAGAGAGGTTGAGTAGTTAGGGACAGAGCAGAAGGAAGACTTGTCAGTGCATACCATTTTTCATTTTGATTTTTGTCCACTGTGCACATTTAGTCTATGCAAGAAATAGAAAAATGAAATAAAATTAATTGCTTTGATGAAAGAAAGAGAGAGAGAGAGAAGAGGAAGAAGGAAAAGAGAGAAAGAAAGAGGAAGGAAGGGAAGGGAGAGAAAGAAGGAAAGAAGGAAGAGAGAAAGAGAGAGAGAGAAAAGAAAGAAAGAAAGAAAGAAAGAAAGAAAGAAAGAAAGAAAGAAAGAAAGAAAGAAAGAAAGAAAGAAAGAAAAGAAGGAAAGAGAGAGAGAGAGGAGGAGGAGAAGGAAAGGGAAGAGAAGGCGGTGGGGGGGGGGG
>CAUYQS010006534.1:0-10352 GCA_963574585.1 Otolemur crassicaudatus
TATTAGAATTGAGTACATTGGATTCTTGCTTCTCCATTCTTGTCATGCTTTATTAAGTGTTCCAACTCTCTCCAAGTTAATACAAAAGATGTAAAGTCTCCATGTTTTTAATGGCTGCCTAGTGTTCCATGGTATATTCCATTAACAGCTTGTTAATCCATTCTGGGATTAGTGGGTATTTAGGGTGTTTCCACATTTTGGCAATTCAAAATTGACTGCAATAAACAGTCTAGTGCACATGCCCTTATGATAAAAGGGTATTTTTTTCATCTGGATAGGAATGAATTGTAGAATGGGATTGTAGAACCAAATGGAAAGTCTAATTTGAGTTATTTGCGGTGTCTACATACTTCCTTACAAAAAGGCTGAGGCTTTGCCAAGTTGAAGTTAAAGGTCGAGTTAAAAGCCAAGTTCAAGGCCAAACTCAGATCTAGTGTTGGTCAAGTTCAAGTTCAAGGCCGAACTCAGATGTAGAATTTGTCAAGTTGAAGTTCAAGATCAAGTTCAAAGTCAAAGTTTAAGGCCAAACTCAGATGTAGTATTTTCAAGTTCAAGTTCAAAGTCAAGTTCAAGTTCAATGCCAAGTTCAGACAGAGGCCAAGAGTTCTTGCCAAGTTCAAGGGCCATTCAAGGCTCAGGGTGGGCCGAGTTCAAGGCCAAGGGCAATTGTTTATAACAAGGTCTCACACAGATGGCATCTCTCTCCAGTGTGACTTTTACCTATGACATATTCTAAACACGTCTGAAAAGAAGCAGGGCCTTAATAGAAAGAGAACATAGCATGGCAGGGAAGATAAGAATTTGTTTCTCTAGAGGGACATACATTTCTAGAGATCCCTGTCAAATGACTCCTAAATCAGAAGAATGAAAGACACAGGAATTTGAGGCAGTGACCCACATACCTGTCTCTTAGCCTACAATCACTTTAATTGCAAAGACATGTACAGGTTGATGAGATATAAAGGATGTGGTTTTATTTAAATAATGTATTTGTAAGATTTCAAAGTGAATTCCAAAAGGAGTTAAACAAAAATTAAAAAGAATTGAAAAGTGCATAAGATATCTTTATAACCTTGACTTTGGAATAACTTCTTCAGCCAGGCTCAAAAGTGCAGACATTATTAAAGAAAAAGGTGGGCAGCGCCTGTGGCTCAAAGGAATAGGGCACCAGCCCCATATGCTGGAGGTGGTGAGTTCAAACCCAGCCCCAGCCAAAAACCACACACACACACACACACACACACAAAAAAAAAAGGTTGACCGGTCCATCAATGTTAAGAAATTCACTACAGTGAAAGAGACTCACAAATGAATTTAAAAGATATTATGAATATTTTTCCAAACTTATACATATATGTAAGCGGCAGCCACACACACAAATATAAAGAATTCTAACAGAATAATAAAAGAAAAAAAGATAATCTGATAGAGAAAAAAATGAACAAAAAGGAAATACAAGGTGGACATAAAATTTAGGTACAATTTAAAATAGTTGTAACTTAAATTTGTGCACAAACTGTATGTCCACTAGGATGAAATGGGTGATTTACTTCAAATCACAACAAGGAGATACTTTCCAGCAATGAGATCAGTAAAATTCAAGGAAATAAATAACATAGTTTTGAAGATGTAAAGGAGGTGGTTATCCTTATGCAGAGTGAAAACCTGGAAATCTAGTGTAGACCAGTATGGCCATCCTGGTTAAATTCTAACTGAGCATTTCTAACTCACAATATGAAAAAGAAACTTGAAGATTGAATACATAAAACTCAGAAAAGACTATGATACACAAGAGAATTATAATTAAGGTTATAATTCAACAATGTTAGCTTAGATTGAAGTAAATAAATATCCATAAAATCTGTGAGTGTCACTGGGCACAGGTCAAAATTTCCATAAAGTTTAATCAAAATCATAATTCTCAGTGCTGTTAAGATGAACATAAAATGGGCATAATGTCAAAACACATTGTTATTGGAGTCCAATGCAATTATGTAGCATTTATCAAGATCGATGTAATGCTCATAACATTTGATCTCCTTAACTCATTGTGGGGAATGTGTCCAAATAAACTCTTCTAAGAAATTAAAACTATATACATCACATGGTCATCTCAGTATTATTTGTAAAGTCAAGAAAAATTCAGTCATAAATGAATGAACACCTCAGTTGGAACACGTTTATGAAATAGAATGATATATATTTATTTAAATTTGTGTTTATGAAATACAAAAGCACAAAGATAAAAAGAAACGGGCGGCACCTGTGGCTCAGAGGAGTAGGGCGTGGATCCCATATGCCAGAGGTGGCGGGTTCAAACCCAGTCCTGGCCAAAAACTGCAAAAAAAAAAATTAATAATAATAAAAAGAAACTCTACTGGTAAATTAAAGAGCAGGCCACTACCTGCCAGCAAGTAAAATGTATACATTGACGTAGGCAGAGCCAGGAAGGAATGAACACGAACGAAACTACTTATTTTGTTAAAATGATAAGCTTATTGGTTTAGGGTATTCTTCTCTTTCACAGTGTCTTTAATAACATTGATATTTTCAATCATGATAGAGGGACTGGAATTCAAACGTAGTTTTTGTGTTGTAAGGTTGATGTTAAGTCTATTGTTTCTGGAATCCATTTTTTCTTCTCTTTCAAAAGTAGGATGTATTTCTGCCCCTGACCTTTTAGGAGCTTTCTAATTCTTGGTAGTTTTTACGAGATCTCAGATTATATTTCAGTGGTCACACCTCCTCCGAAGGCTGCCTGTTCTCTGGGAAGACATTATTCTCAGCACGAAATTAGTCAAAGCAGCCACATGCTGGTCTATAGTCTTCTCTCCTAATTCGATATTTTTATCCCTCTTACTAATTTTTCTATGTATTTTCTTCTATTTAAACACTTGTTGTATGGAAGAAAAAGAGAAGAAAAATAATATTTATAAAGTTTTACGTTTTCCTCTGTCATCCGACGACATCCATGGTTATTACCAAGTAATTCCCTTCCACATTCACCTTCCCGTTCCAAATGCAGCTTGAAAAGCACTTCTTGCTTCTGTGGTCTTGACTTTGACCCTGGAGCCCCCGGTTTCTGACAGACCATCTATGATGCTGTGTTTCTCCAGTCCACAGTAGGTTCAACCTTTCTTAATGGGATTTGCGCGGACACAGCAGACCTTCACTATCTCTCCTCTGTCTATTGTAGATCATTTCACTTAAAGGAACTTCTAAACTCACTTGACTTTTATTTTTTTAAATAAAATTTCAGGCTTTGATGTCAGATCTAATTTTTTTCTTCAAGTTTTCAGAAGGAGGTCCGGTAGAGAAAGAAGAGAATGGGAAAAAAAAAGACTATTTTAAATTTGAAATAATTTCCTTAAAGACATACCTTTGAGAAGTAAAATATGGTTCTATTTACATAACGATAGTAATTGAAAAAGCAAAGACTTCTCTTAACTACTGTTTTTTTGTATGATTCTGATACCCAGCATCACACTAGGTACATATGAGTAATGGAAAACACACAATGATACATAATGATACACAATGAGATGATGACACTATAGACCTCTCTGACTTTTTCCGGGTCATGTATTTTAATTGTGTTGTAACTCCCACGTAACTTTCTAATGCAGCAAAATGCTTTGCTGATGCTCGTGAACTTCTTCTGTGGCACGGGTTTACAAATCAGGCAAAATAGTAATATAGTGACTAATTTTTTAAAACTTGGAAATTATTAATATTCTAATGAGATAAAACTTTGGCTACTGGAAACATCCATTATCTTAAAGGGAAGAACAAATAACATTTTTTTTGTCTGCTTCCAACCTCTTATTCTTACTTTAATAAAATCTCCGTCGAAAATAAGACCCTTATCTGGGCATAATAAATTTATTCCGACTTTGAGGTTTGTAGAGCCTACCCACAAGGAATATTGTCCGTCTTCTGCTCCTTCTGCAGGTTGTGAACAGTAACTATAGTTTTTGTTTCCCTCTTTTCTCAAAATTCAACCACTGGAGAGTTGTACGATAGTCATGGTGGTCTTTATTCCAGTCAGTTTATGTCAGGATCGAACCCAGAAAAGGCCCATCTGAAGTGTGTCTGCGATGCCGTGTTTGTAAAAGAGCAGGCTTAGTTTGAGCTGAGTCCGTTTGCATGACTGGATGTTTCTCTGGTTGGGCGCTAAGTCCAGGCCCTCCCACCACCCACCCTCTATATTGTTTGACAGTGTATGCTATGAATTTTATATTTCCAATTACTGTCCCCCTCTGCCTTCCAATACTCTCTAGTCATTTGTCCATTTTGATGCATGTGAGTCTGTCTTGTTGTTAACAGAAGTTTCATTCTCTATTTGCATCATAAATTCAATGATGTCTTTATGTACCCTGACTGATGGAATTTGTTTTCTTCTGATTTTTAGAATTTTTATTTTAATTATTAAAAATACTTGAATGAATGTTCTTTCAGAGATCTTCACTGACTAAAATAGGTATAAAGTGATCACACACGGGGTGGAAAGCCACAGGACCAAAAGCCATGATCTTTTCCACCCTTTTGCAGTGAGAATTGGAATATAAATAAAAGTCAGAGGAACATTTGAGTGATTTGTTCCAAAAATGAAATTTATGTTCAGATGTTAAAATGGGATAAACTTTGTAAATGGGAGACAAATCAGACCGCTCTCTCCCCTGCTACCGAAATAAGCCAATTTTAGCAGAGAAGACAAAACAGAAGCAATGCATTGCTAAGCAACTGAGATCCTGTTTGCATGCAAATATTGGTAGTAATAACAATAAAAAAAAAATCAGCGTGCAGGAGTAACACAGGAAATATGATAGGAAAGCAACATTGCTTACAATAAAATATTTGAGTTTGTTTTGGAGTTGTTTGGTGTTCCAGACATCAGCAGCTATTTATGTTGACACTGTGAATTAACCTGCCTCCGAGCTACCTTGGTTACCCTGACACTCAGCCATGTGTCATTTGTATAGGAAGGAAGTTTATTCTGACAAAGACAGAGACTAAAAAGGTGTTTGTGGATCAGCTTATCTCTTCAAAGGACCTTCACAAGAAAGTCAACTTTGTGCTGCTTCAGGCACGTCTTACAACTCGAACTCACGCAATCAGAGGAACCTGGGAGCATAAATATTTCTACTAGGATGTGGGCCCGTTAAACTAGATTGCTTTATTCTTTTTACTAGCAAGGACATTTAGCCTTCTAGGGGAATGCACAGAGGCTAAGTCACTTATCCCAAGTACATTTTTTTAAAGCATATTTTTTAGAGCAATCTCAAGTTTGTAGCAAAATAGAGAAAAAGATATACAGAGACATCGCATATCCCTGACTGTGCACAGCCTCCCCAGCATCAGCCCCTGCATGGGGGTGGGGGACATTGGTCACTTCTGATGAACCTACATTGACACATCATTGTCACCCAAACCCCATAGTGGACACTAGGGCTCATTCTTGGTGTTGCACATTCGATAGGTTTGGACAAATTTATAACAACATAATTGACCATTATAACATCATATAGGGTATGTTTGCTGCCCTGAAAGTCACCTGAGATCCTCCTCTCCATCTGTTCACCCTTCTGATAACCACTGAGCATTTCTGCTGCCTCCACAGTTGGGTCTTCTCTAGAATGACATGTACGTTGGAAAGATGCAGTATGTAGTCCTTTCAGATTAATTATTGCTTCCTTCATGTCTTTTCATAGCTGAATTCCTCATTATTTCTCATTTTTAGCACTAATATTCTATTGAATGGACATACCACAATGTATTTATCCATTCACCTAGTGAAGGGCATCTTCATTGCTTCCATGATCTGGCAACCATGAATAAGGCTGCCACAGCGTAAACATCTCTGTGCACATTTTTGTTATACATTACATTACTGGGTGTTACACCCTCCTCAGACAGCCCTGATCTGATTAGAAAACTATCAACTCTCCCTACTTCCCTTTCACTCTCATACTATCAGCAGGACAGGCCTTGATTATAAGGCATGAGGGCTACTGTCCAAGGTGCAAAGTGACCCTTTCAAAGAAAAGGACTATGTACCCAATGCTACATCATCTGTGAGGGTGGCAGTGGTCAAAGGTAGGAGTGGACTGAAAGAAAAAAAAATGATGCAAGGAATTATGAAAAAAGGATTGTGGAATTCAGTCTAAAGTCTCAGTAAACCTAAAGGAATTCTTTGATTGTCAACATGAAATACCTCTATTTCTCTGTCTTTCCTCTCTTTCTTGTTGAAATTAGATATTTGGATTGCATTAGTCATTTATTTTTTTTTTTACTGTTTGCTCTGTGGTCTTTCCATGTAGCTGAAACACTTAAGCTATTAAAGAAGCGAAAGCCAACAACCCCCCTAAGTTGATCAACCTCCCAAGTCACAGTATAAAGTTACTTGCTAGTCCCTGTAGACTTTGAATCTCCAGAAAGATCTGGGATGCTTTAATGAGAGAGAGACGGAAAGAGAGAGATTGATTTAGAAATTTGCACCCATACAAGTTATACTTGACTGAAGGAAGATACAACACATTCCTAGGACTAGGTTGATCTTCCTGACTGATGGAGGAGTGGGCCATACTGTCAACTTGTTCCAAAAAGGGAAATATCAAAGGCAGCCCCAGATTAAATAGTAATCAAGAACTTTTAACCGAAGAGGAACATGCCCTTGCCTGTTGACTATCACAGCATAAGGACGAGATGCTCGGACTTTGGAGTCAAGCTGATGAGAACACGTGTCCTCCTCAAATTGCTCACTGCTCTAGGCCTCTGTGAACACAACTGAGGAGGGCGATCACAGTAGATTGGACAGGAATGCCAAAGCATGTCGAGGGTTGGGAATTTATATAGGCGCTGAGGAAACGTTTTGTCTGAGCAATAAAAGCCAGGACTCAAAGGACAGCTTTGAGCTTCGTTTTGGATTCTCCTGCCCTATCCCAGGCAGTTCCCACAGCTGTTGGGGCCGGCAGGCTCTGGCCCACGATAGCCTTTCCCAGGCTTTAGGAGCCCAAGAGACCTTAAAACCTCAATTTGATAGAGTCGTTTATCCTGTAATTTCCCCAAACATACACTGAATAAAGAAATTCTAAAACTAGTTTTCATGGGTTATTTGTTCTAACCCCCACCACTGCCAACCTCTTTTTACTTAAATAATGACTGTAATCAGCTGCAAGGCACTAAAGTGCCAGTGATTTTGCTTTTCATATGCTGTTTTTCTGTCTACTTGAAAACTAATGTGATCATTCAAAGAGTTGCCAGACCCAGCCCAGAGGAATAAAGAATTAGGAAGCAACCCTTCCCTGGGGGAGGGTGGGCATCCGTGGCTGCCGAGAGCACTTCTTCGAGGTGTGACTATATTAAAGCCATATTTCACTTTAATGGGGAAGGACTGGCGTGGCGTAGGGGGAAGGTGGCCCCTTCTGATGCAGGGGACTCCATTTGGGCTAATAAAAGACCACTTAGCTATGAGGGCTCATTACAATTAAATTGTCTCTAAACAGTTTGTGCTTGGTGCCCTCCTAGAGTAGAAGGTATGTGGGAAGCCGGGGTCTGCCCCCGCCCTGGAGCCTGCGGTGACTCTCCAAGGCCCTTGTAAAGCTGACTGCAGACCACGGGTTGTCAAACGTCCTGATAGTTCTGTTTCTCAGCAGGGGCCCCCTAGCCGGGAGTTGGAGCTGCCCTAAAGCCCGGTGTGAACTCTCTCTTCCCCTTCTCCAGCTATCTTAGTTCAGTTTCAAGGCAATAGCAGCCTTGTTAAATGATTTGGGGATTATGCCCTCTGTTTCTGTTTCCTGAAACAACATAGAGAATACTCATTACTGGATGGTAAAATAGACTTGCTAGAAAGCCTTAGCACAGTGACTTTGTTGGTGGACTTTTATTTTTAAAAGCACAATTTGCAATGTTTTGATCCATGCGTGTGCCTGTGGGGCCGTAGAGACCACCAAGATGGGGAAAGCACCCTTCATCTCCCCAAATTTCCTCTTATCCCCTTGTAATTTGTCTCTCTGGCACCTCAAAATCTTTACCACAACCTAGGCCCCAGAGGACCGTTATCTCCTGTTAACATTGTTTACACTTTACTTATATTCTAAATTTCATGTTACAATTTATTCTGCTGTTTAAACAACAAATTACCTTTTAAAAATATTTAAATAATAAAACTAATATATTCACCCCCCTAATGAGTATTCATTCCTTTGGGTAGGTCTGTATATCTCTCTACATGGAGTCACTCTTTTTATCTGCATGAGAACGCCCTGTAACATAGAGACATAGCTAGGGGCTTCTTATGCTGCATTATTTCAATTTTTGCATCTCATTTTTGAAAGATATTTTCACTCAGTACAACATTCTAGGCTCAGAGTCTTTTCTTTCAATATTTAAAAGATGTTGCCATACTTTCTTCATGGTTGTTTTGTTTCAGACAAGACATCTGCCTTCATCTTTATCCGTTTTATGTAATGTTCCTTTTTCTTTTCTTTCTTTCTTTCTTTTTTTTTTTTTTTTTTTGCAGTTTTTGGCTGGGGCTGGGTTTGAACCCATCACCTCTGGTATATGGGGCCAGAGCCCTACTCTTTTGAGCCACAGGCGCCACCCTGTAATGTTCCTTTTCCTTTTTTTTTTTGACCTGGCTGAATTCCTGGTTTTATTTCTTTTCTTTTCTTTTTTTTTTTTTTATTGAATGGTAACTATGTACATTAATACACTTCTGGGGTACAGTGTGGGGTTTTCACACACAATCTGAAACACTTCCATCAAACTGGTTAACATAGCCTTTGTGTTATTTTCTTAGTTATTATTTTAAAATGTTCACATTCTGCTCTTAGAAAGATTCACTTGTACCCTTGTAAGATAAACCTCAGAAGTGATCCCTCCAATCCCCCTCCCCCCACCCATTCCCCCCTCCCTTCTCCCTCCCCCCGCCCCATATTCTTAGGCTGTTATTAGGTAATAGCTTATATATAAAAGGTATAAATTAGTTTCATAATAGGGGTGTGTACATTGGATACTTTTTCTTACATTCTTGTGATACTTTGCTCAGAAGAACATTTTCCAGCACCATCCGTGTGAACATGAAGGATGTAAAGTCTCCATCTTTCTTTATGGCTGCATAGTATTCCATGGTGTACATATACCACAGTTCGTTGATCCATTCGTGGATCGATGGGCATTTGGGCTTCTTCCATGACCTGGCAATTATGAATTGGGCTGCAATAAACATTCTGATACAAATATCTTTGTTGTAATGCGATTTTTGGTTGTCTGGGAATATACCTAATAAAGGAATTGCAAGGTGGAACGGCAGATCTATTTTTAGTTCTCTAAGTGTTCTCCAGATGTCTTTCCAAAAGGAATGTATTAGTTTACATTCCCACCAGCAGTGTAGGAGTGTTCCCTTTTCTCCACATCCACGCCAGCATCTCTGGTTTTGGGATTTTGTGATATTGGCTAATCTCACTGGAGTTAGATGATATCTCAAAGTAGTTTTGATTTGCATTTTTCTGATGATTAAGGATGGTGAGCATTTTTTCATATATCTATAGGCCGTGTGCTGATCTTCTTTAGAGAAATTTCTCTTCAAATCCCTTGCCCACCCTGAGATGGGATCACTCATTTTCTTCTTGCTAATATGTTTAAGTTATCTATGGATTCTGGTTCTTAAACCTTTGTCGGAGACATAACCTGTGAAAATCTTCTCCCATTCCGAGGGCTGTCTGCTTGCCTTACTTACTGTGTCCTTAGCTGTGCAGAAGCTCTTTAGTTTGATCAGGTCCCAATAGTGTATTTTTGATGTTGCTTCAGTTGCTCAGGGTGTCCTCCTCATAAAATGTTTGCCCAGGCCGATTTCTTCAAGTGTTTTCCCTATACTTTCTTCTAGTATGTTTATGGTTTCATGTCTTAAGTTTAAATCTTTAATCCAGTGACAGTCTAACTTAGTTAATGGTGAAAGGAGTGGGTCCAGTTTCAGTCTTCTATAGGTTGCCAGCCAGTTCACCCAGCACCATTTGTTAAATAGGGAATCTTTTCCCCACCCAGTGTTTTTAATTGACTTGTCAAAGATCAGGTACCAGTAAGTAGTTGGATTCATCTGTTGGCTCTCTATTCTGTTCCATACATCTACCTCCCTATTTTTGTGCCAGTACTATGCTGTTTTGATCACTATGGATTTGTAGTATAGTCTGAGGTCTGGTAGGGTGATTCCTTCTGCTTTGTTTTTATTCCTGAGTAGTGTCTTGGCTATTCGAGGTTTTTTCTGATTCCATATAAAATGAAGTATTATTTTTTCAAGATCTTTAAAATATGATAGTGGAGCTTTAATGGGGATTGCATTAAAATTATATATT
>CAUYQS010006541.1:0-16460 GCA_963574585.1 Otolemur crassicaudatus
ATCTGCCATTTGACCCTGCAATTCCTTTGTTGGGTATATTCCCAGATGACCAAAAATCGCATTACAACAAAGATATTTGTATCAGAATGTTTATTGCAGCCCAATTCATAATTGCCAGGTCATGGAAGAAGCCCAAGTGCCCACTGATCCACGAATGGATCAACAAACTGTGGTATATGTACACCATGGAAGACTATGCAATCATGAAGAAAGATGAAACTTTACCTCCTTCATGTTTACATGGATGGAGCTGGAAAATGTTCTTCTCAGCAAAGTATCTCAAGAATGGAAGAAAAAGTATCCAATGTACACAGCCCTATTATGAAACTAATGTATAGCTTTCATATGAAAGCTATAACCTAATTATAGCCTAAGAATATGGGGAGGGGGTAGCGGGAGGAGAGGGGATGGGGTGGATGGGTGGAGGGAGGGTGATTGATGGGATCACCTCTTTGGTTTATCTTACAAGGGTACAAGTGAATCTTTCTAAAAGTAGAATATACACAATAACTAAGAAAATGACATAAAGGCTATGTTAACCAGTTGATGAAAATATTTCAAATTGTATATGAAAACACCACACTGTACCCCATGATTGCATTAATGTACACAGCTATCATTTAATAAAAAAAAAAAAGGGAGGATTGTATTAGAGAAGTAATTATGAGGCTTATAAAATTCTCACCTGTTTTTGTTGTTGTTGTTGTTTGGGGGCGGGGGGCTGGGGCTGGGCTTGAGCCTGCCACCTCTGGCATATGGTGCCAGCTCCTTACTCTTTTGAGCCACCTGTTTTCCTCTACTCATTTTTTGCAGGAATTCTGTGCTTCTTTGATTTTACTTTTAAGGAAAGTCTGAGTTATTTATTTTAAACACCACTATGCAATGTCTATCAAAACTTGTCATTTTAAATCAAAGCAGAGAACATATTCTCAGAGCTAGAGAGGCAAGCTTATCATTTTCCCCAGCTTCCCTACCCCAATATAGGAAGTGGAAATCTTTTCAATTATAATGAGGGAAATTTACAACTGCCTTCTAGGAATTATAGCACTTGTTAAATTTTTAAAAAGTGATTTTTTTCTGGCCTCACTTATAGGTTTATATATGTTAAAGCAGATATAGAGTGCAGTTTGAGAGTAGACATTTAGGGATCTCTAAGAAAACTGCTCACCTGTGGACCAATAAATTGTGGTTAGAGATGTGAGAGCATGTATTCAAATAGTATGGTTGAAGTGAGAAAGTCAGTTCCCAGAAGAAAGGTGGTACAGGGCAAACAAAACAATAGACATTCACTACAGCTGAATTGCTTCTTTCTATTCTTGACTACTTTTTTTTATTGAGGTGTTCATCTTATTTATTTGTAAGAATGGTTTATATATATTTAGGACTGTAACCCTTTTTCTGCACTATATGTTGAAAATATCTTTTAAAGATATTATTAGTTTAATTACGGTATTTTAAATGCATTTTAAATTTCATGTAATCAAATATGTAATTATTATTATTTCTGCCTTTTCCTTGATGCTCGGGGGGAAAGGCCTACATAAATATTCTCTCATATTTCCCTCCATGTCTTTGAATTTCATTTTTTTGCATTTAACTCTTTTATCTGATTGTAGTATTTTTTTTTGTTGTTGTTGTTGCAGTTTGGCCGGGGCCGGGTTCAAACCTGCCACCCTCGGCATATGGGGTTGGCACCCTACCCACTGAGGCACAGGGGCCATCCTAATTGTAGTATCTTTGATGTATGCTTATGCAGAATTGATCGGATTTTATTTTTTACTATAATTTATTAAATAACTCATTCTTTTCCAACTAATTTGATGACACTTTATTATATAGCAGATATTTATGCACACTTTAATCTATTTCTTTCATTCTATTCTTTGTTTCCATTCTTTTACTAGTAACAAATATTTTAATTATTGTAGCTTTATGATGTCTTAATATATGAAAGTTCAAGTCATTCTCTGGCTATTTGTGTGCATGTCTTTTCCATATGAACTTAAATTAGGAAGAATTGAAATCCATATAACATTGAAATCTTATGACATTTCCCATTCTAGGAACATGGTAGATTTGTCCAATTATACAAGTATTATTTAAAGTCCCTCAGTAAGGTTTTAAAGTATTGTATGCATATTTCCTAGTACTGTCTATATTCTTGTTTTTCATTCTATTGCTTTATTTCCAAAGGGGTTACTTTTCCAATATGTATTCTAAATGTTTTTTTGTTTGTTTGTTTATTGGAAAGCTGTAGATTTTAAATTTTATTTATGTTATAATATAATACTAAATGTTTTCATGAGTTCTAATAGTTTTTTGGTTAATTGCCTTGCAATTTTTAAAGTACAAGCAGACAATCATGAATTCTAAAACTATGAATAATTGTTTCTTTTTCTCAGTATTTGAAGTTGTACTTCTTTTACTTGTTTTGTTACATTGAAAAGGACTTTCAGAGCCATGTCATATTGGAAATGGTCATCTTTGTCTTATTTCTTAGGATGACTATTGATTACATATACATAGTCTGTATCATGTTAAGTAAATATTTTACTGTTGCTTCCTGAGGTTTTTTTTTTTTTTTAATTAGTGATGGTTGATTTGTCAAATAATTTTTGGCTATCTTTCTTGATAAGGAAATATTTAAAACCCATTGATGTAATGATTTATAGTCTAGATTTCCTGGTGTTATAATAATCATTCTTTCATTCTTGGTGTAAATTTTGCTTAGTAATAATACAGGGTGTCCCAAAGCTCACTCATAAAGTCACCATACATAGTGAAAATGTACCAATATTTACCAAATATTCATACAAAATTTTGCAAAGAGGGGGCCAACATGTAGAGAATACTTTGTGAAGATTTTGTAAAAATGTGTAATGAATAGTTGGTAAACAAACCACATTTAGCTACAATTTCCCATTTTCCTTTGTATGGCATCTTTATAGGCAGCCTTTGGGACATCCTGTATTATTTAGTTTGCTAGCATTTTTTAAAGGGTCTTAGTCTAAAGTAATTCTATTCTATAACTTTATAATATCTGAGGTTGGGGGATTTGTATGAATTTTATAGAAAGAATCAGGAGGCTATTCATCAGTTTAAGTGTTCTAGAATCATTAAAATATTATGAGAATGTCTATTCTATGACAGTTTGTAAGTGTGTACCTGAAAAACCTTATTTTCCATAAACTTATCTTCTTTCATGTTTCTTTATTTGCTTAGATTTTTATTTCTCCTAGAATCAGTTTTGTTACTCTTTTACTCAATATTCTTTTTTTCATCAATATTTTAGAGTTATTTTCACCACTAGTATTCTTTCTTAAATTTTCTTTGTTGACTTTTCACTGGTTTTACCTACTTCCTTAATTGACTTTTGTATAATTCTTTTGTATTTCATTTTTCTTGATCAAACTTGCTAGACATGGCACCATAATCTGTATTCCATTATCTTTTCTGGGTGCATAACCAGACTACATTTTTCAAGGCTTTCTTGCTGGAGTGGCCAGTTTGGATTGGCCATATGACTGAAATTTTGGCTAGTGAAATATTAAGTGGTGTATGCCACTTCAGGTCTGGCATATACAAATATTCCATGTATATTCCTCTATGCTCATTTCTTCTTTCAGTAGACTGGAATAGAGATAACCAATGCAACTTTGGATGCTGTGTATTTAAGATGGAAGAGCCTCTATCAGCTTGGATCCCTGAATGCCCATGTGGAGACAAACCATTACTGCACATTCACCTTATACCATTACATGAATGAGGAACTTTAATTATACTTGAACCATTAAACATTTTGAGACCTATTTGTTTCTAAAACACCCAATATTTATACATTTATATTTTTACAAGAAGTTTCAGTTTATCAATTCATCTGTTTCTGATTAATCATATGTAGTTATTTTTATAAATTACTTTTTTCCTGTTTACTTTGTTGTTGTTATTCTTGCTTTTTTTTGAAACATAGTTTCACTTTCTCACCTAGGCTGCAGTGCAATGGTGTGCTTGTTGCTCACTGAAACATCAAATTCTTGGGCTCAAGGGATCCTCCTGCCTCAGTCTCCCTAGTAGCTGGGACTACACGTGCATGCTGCCATGTCTAATTTTTCTGTTTTTTGTAGCAATGAGGTCTCACTAACCCTAACCCTCATGCTAGTCATGAACGCCTGGCCTCAAGCAGTCCTCCTGCTTTGGCCTCCCAAAGTGCTGGGATTATAAGTGTGAACCAGTATGCCCAGATTTTTTACTATTCTCCAACTTATTGAATTCAATATATAGTACTTTTTTAAAAAAATTGGATTTATACCTGTGCATATACTAATAGGTTACATTGTTTAGGTTTGCAAGGTAAAGTCCGAGTTGTAGTTAGGTCCTTCACCCAGGAAGTGTGCCATATACCTCTATGTTGTACCCATTAGGTGGGAACTTACCATATACAAAAGATGCAAGGTCCTCACTTTTTATGGCTGAATAGTATTTAATGGTATACATATACCACAGTTTATTAATCCATTCGTGGGTTGATGGGTTCCCTGGGTTGTTTCCATATCTTTGTAATTGTGAATTGAGCTGCTAAAAACATTTTAGTGCAAATGTCCTTATACTAAAATTATTTTTTTTTCTTCTGGGTAGACACATAGTAATGGGATTGCAGGATCAAATGGAAGGTCTACTTTTAACTCTGTGAGGATTATTCACAATTCTTTCCCAAAAGGCTGTATTAATTTCAATCCCAACAATAGTGCAAAAGTGTTCCCTTATCTCCACAGCTACACTAGCATCTGCAGCTTTGGGACCTTGTGATATGGGTTATTCTCACTGGGGCTAGGTCATAATCTCAAAGTGGTTTTGATTTGCATTCTTCTGATGAGTAGGGATGATGAGCATTTGTTCATGTGTTTGTTGGTTATTCTTCTGTCCTATTGGGAAAAGATTCTGTTCATGTGTTTTGCCTAATGGAGCTATTGATTAATAGTGTTGTTTGCTCTTTTCTTGTTGATTTGCTTGAGTTCTTTGTAGATTCTGCTTATTATCCCTTTTTCAGATTTGTAACATGTGAATATGTTCTCCCATTTTGAAGGTTTCCTTTATTGATTGTGTCCTTAGCTGTGCAGAAACATTTTAACTTGATCAGTTTATTATTTTACCATTTATTTTTGTTGTTGCTGCAATTGCCAATGAGGTGTTCTTCCTAAATTCTTTCCCAAGGCTGGTACCTTTAGGAGTTTTTCCCACACTTTCTTCTAGAGTTTTTTCATTTCATTTTTTAGATTTAAATGTTTAACCAACATGAATTAATTTATATAAGTGGTGAGAGATGCAGGTCTAGTTTCAGTCTTTTACCTGTAGCTAACCAGTTATCCCAGCACCAGTTATTAAATAGGGATTCTTTTCTCCAGTGTATGCTTTTGTTTGGTTTGCCAAAGATCAGATGGCGACATGAGGCTGGTTTCATCTCTAAGTTCTCTGTTTTGTTCCATAGATCTGTGCCTCTATTTTTATGCCAGTAGCACGCTGTTTTGATCACTATAGACTTGTAGTATAACCCAAAGTCTGGTAACATGATGCCTCCAGATTTACTTTTATTTTATAGAATTTTACTGGCTATTTTGTGTTTTTTCTTTTCTGGTTCTATACAAATCAAAGAACTATTCAAGTTCTTCAAAATATGACAGTTGTGTTTTAATGGGAAATGCATAAAATCTGTAGGTCACTTTGAGCAATATAGACATTTTATGATATTTATTCTTCCTAGCCATGAGCATGGTATATTCTTCCATTTGTTATTGTTTTCTGCTATTTATGTTCTAAGGGTTTCATAGTTCTCTCTGTAGAGATGATTCACATCCTTTGTTATATATATTCCAATGTATTTCATTTTCTTTTGAAGCTACTATGAAAAGTAGTGTGTTTTTAATTTTATTTTCAGCTTAATTATTGTTGGTGTATTATGAGGGGGTACTGATTTGTGAACATTGATTTTATATCTCAAGATACTACTGTGATTTTTGATCACTTCCAGAAGTGATTGAGTCTTTTGGATTTTGTAAGTATAAGATCATAACATCAGCAAAGAGTGAAATCTTGACCTCCTTTGTCCCCATTTGGATACATTTGATATCCTTCTCTTGCCTGATTGCATTGACTAGGACTTCCAGCACTATGTTGAATGGTAGTGGCGATAATGGACATCCTTGTCTGGTTCCAGTTCTAAGTGGAAATGCTTTCAGTTTTGCTCCATTCAGTATGATACTGACTGTGAGTTTGTCGAAGATGGCTTCTATCCGTTTAAGAAATGTTCCACTTGTGCCTTTTTTATACAACATTCTTATCAGAAAAAGATGCTGAATTTTGTCAGATGCTTTCTCTGCATCTATTGAGAGGAACGTACGGTCTTTGTTCTTGCTTCTGTTTATGTGGTCAATTTGTTTATGGGTTTACATAAGCTGAACCAGCCTTGCATCCCTGGGAGGAAGCCCACCTGGTAGTGATGTATAAGTTTTTTGATGTGCAGCTGTGTTCTATTTGCTAGGATTTTATCGAGCATTTTGCATTGTTATTCATTAATAATATCAGTCTGTAGTTTTCATTTTTGTTGTTGTTACTGTTGTTATTGGATCCTTTCTTGTTTGGTATCAGAGTGATATTTGCTTCATAGAAGGAGTTGGGAAGAATATCTTCCTTCTCAATATTTTGGAATAGATTCTGCAGTACAGGTACAAGCTTTTCTTTGAAGGTTTGGTAGAATTCTAATGTGAAGGCATGTGGCCCCAGACATTTTTTAGTTGGAAGATTTTTGATTGTTGCAATTTTTGACCTTGATATTGGTCTATTCAAGAATTCTATTTCTTCATGGTTAAGTCTAGGGGAGATAATGTGAATCCAGTATTTGGTTTATTTTCTCCATGTTTTCACATTTCTGGGCATAGAGTTTTTTTTTTGTAATATTCAATGATCATTTGTATCTCTGTGGTATCTGTTATTTCCTATTTTTCATTTCTGACTGAGATTATTAGAGATCTTACTTTTCTGTTTCTGGTTAATCTGGTAAATGGTTTATTAATTTTATTTACTTTTTAAAAGAACCATCTTTTGTTTCATTAATCTTATGAATGGTTTTTAAATCCTGATTTCATTTAGTTTGATCTAATTTAGTTATTTCTTTTCTTTCACTTGGTTTGGGATTGCACTGCCCTTATTTTCTCAATTCCTTGAGGTGATTAATTAGATAATTGATTTGTGCTCTTCCACTCTTCTGGATGTGAGTGTTTGGTGCAATAAATTTATGTCTTAGGACTGCTTTTGTAGTATCCCACAGGTTTGATAGCTTGTAGCTTTATTGTCATTTTGTTCAAGGAATTTAATAATTTACTTATTTAATCTCCTCCTTGACCCAGCTTTCATTCAGCAAAAGGCCAGACATAGTGTCCCACACCAGTAATCTTATGAGTCTTGGAGGCCAGTGTGGCAGGATCACCTAAAGTCATAAGCTTGAGACAACCCAACCTGAGCAAGAGTGAGATCCTGCATCTACCAAAAATAGGAAAAATCAGCCAAGCACTGCATTGGAAACCAGCTCTCCCAGCAACTTGGGATTCTGAGGCAGAAGCCATATCCAAACACAGGTATTCAAAGCCACTGTGAGCCATGCTAATGCTATGGCACTGCAGCCCAGGCTACCAAACATTTCTCTGTCAAGAAAAATAAAATAGGCTTGGCAACTGTAGCACAGTGGTTATGGCACCAGCCTCATACACCAAGGGTGGCAGGTTCGAACCCAGCCTGAGCCAGCTAAAACAACTGCAACAAAACAATAGCCAGGTGTTGTGGCAAGCACCTATAGTCCCAGCTACTTGGGAAGCTGAGGCATGAGAATCACTTAAGCCCAAGAGTTTAAGGTTGCTGTGAGCTGTGATGCCACGACACTCTACTGATTTTGACATAGTGAGACTGTCTCAAAAAAAAAAAAAAAAAAAGAAGGAAAAGATACAATTCTTCTACTAGGTATATATCCAGAAGACCAAAAATCACACTACAACAAAGATATTTGTACCAGAATGTTTATTGCAGCCCAATTTATAATTGCTAGGTCATGGAAGAAGCCCAAATGCCCATCGACCCATGAATGGATCAATGAATTGTGGTATATGTACACCATGGAATTCTATGAAGCCCTAAAGAAGGATGGAGTCTTTACCTCCTTCATGTTTACATGAATGGAGCTGGAAAATATTCTCCTTAGCAAAGTATCTCAAGAATAGAAGAAAAAGTATCCAATGTACTCAGCCCTACTATGAAACGAATTTATAGCTTTCATAGGAAAGCTATAACCCGATTATAACCCAAGAATATAGGGAAAGGGGAGAGGAAGGGGAGGGGAGGAGGGAGGATTTGTTGAGGGAGCATGATTGGTGGGATCACGCCTATGGTTCATCTTATAAGGGTACATGTGAATCTTTCTAAATGTAGAATATAAATGTCTTAACACAATAACTAAGAAAATAACATGAAGGCTATGTTAACCAGTTAATGAAAATATTTCAAATTGTATATAAAAAAGCACACTGTACCCCATGACTGTATTAATGTATACAGCTATGATTTAATAAAAAAAAGAAAGAAAAAAGAAAAGAAAAAAATTTTTTAATAAAATAAAAAATTAAAATAGAATATCTATATATCTCTATATATCTGAGGTTAATATTATCTTCTTTAGTCCTCTGCATGAAATAACAAACAGAAATAAAGTAATATATGTATTAATTATAATTACTATAAAAAATTCTGCATTAACATGAGGTGGCAGTCCAGTATTAGGAACAGAAAAAGAAAAAAGAAAAAAAATTGTGCAGACATGAGGTGGCACTCCAGGAATAGAAAAGAATAACTATCTGCTTCTGGATGAGAGGGGGTCAGGAAGTTACCACCTGGTTACCCTGCAGACCTGGTCCTGTTTTCCTGATTTTATTGACTTTATTCTGGTTGTGGAGGCTGCACCAGAGTGGAATCCCTGGAGCAGCAGTGGAGCTACAGTTCTGAGGCTCCTGCCAGACCTTCCTGGGACGTGTCTCAGCCCTACAAATAGCACCTGGTGTTCACAGGGGGGCTGTGCAGAGGTGGGGCCTCTTCTATCTAAGCCTTGACTCCATCTCTGTGGGGTCAGCTCAGGGACATCTGTCTCAGCCTTATAGGCAGGGTTCAAGCCATTTGCACCCTGGGACTCTGTAGATTGGCTGGAAACTGAGCCCATGGATATTAGCTGTTGGGGGCCTAATGCAGCCCTACATGAATCCTTTCCCCTCCTCTTCCTCCTACTTTTCCCTCCTCTTCCTCTCCTCCTAGAACAAAAGGCTTAAATGCTCCAACCCCAGAGTCCCACCAGAAAAAGCTTAGCCCCCTAGAACCTTCCAGTAAGCTGTGGAATCTTCCTCACCCTATGTCCAGTATAAAAACAAGCCTACAACCACCCTCAGTGCAGATGCTATCTTTGTCCAGGCAAGTCTCTGTTCCCTTTCATTAAACTTGGCTTGAACCTTTTCTGGTCTCATCTCTGGGTACACTGCCAAGTTCCTTTTATCTGGTGCCAGAAACCCAGGACTAGGGGCTGGCTGGTGGCCCAGCCCAGCCAACCCAGTTTCCTCAGAACCTGGTCCTGGTGTTGATCGGACATGACTCCACTGACCTGGCTGTCAGAGAATTCTAGAGGATTTTGTCCCAACTGACATTTAAGGTTGAGTAAGGTCCCTTAAGTTCAAACAGAACTTCCTTTAGCCTTTTCCATGCCCCTATGTTCTCATGTCCAGGAGTTTTGCTTTTGTTCCAGTCCCAGTACTTGGCCTTGGTTCAGGCTTCTGGTCCCCAGGGGGCCATGAGTTTCTGAGAGGAATCAGGCATTTCTGACCTTTCATTTTCTGACCTCTTTTTCTTCATTATCCTGGGTTTTAGGGAACAGGGGTTGCTGTCTTTTCCACCCAGGTAGGGGAAGAACATCTAAGACCTGGGAGCAGGCCCTTCTACCCCCTCAGTGGAAACACACCTGGGATGTCTTCTTCAACCATATAAAAATGTAGGCCTCAAAAAGGAGAGTCAGCCAAAATGCCTCATAATTTATTGCAACATGGCTTGGCATCAAAACAAACTGGATAATGGGTCTACGTGGCCTGACAATGGGACCTTTGAATTCAATATCTTAAAAACTTAAATAATTTCCTCTAAAGAAATGGAAGATAGGATGAAGTCCCCTATATTCAGGCCTTTCTCTCTCTCTGCTCTTTCCCTTCCCTATGCAAATCATGCTCAATCTACCATATACTCATCACTCATACCCCCTCTCCCTCTATCTTCTTCTGATTTTATTCCCTGTCTTCCCTCCATAGATTCCTTTCATCCCATTGACCATCAAGCCCCTACTGCTCCTCCACCTCCTAACCCACCCCTAGAGCCTCACAAAAACCCTGCCCCACACCCCATTAATCCCTTCACACTCCTATGTTGCCAGCTTCTCACTGACTTCCTCCCCCATGAGTTGGCTTCTTCCATTGCCAATTTCCACCATTTCCAGCTTCCCCCACATACACACTGGCTGCCCACCACAGCCCCCACCCCACCCCCCTGCATCTGCCAGCTTCCATGACCATCCACTTCCTCCCTCCCCCCACCAATTTGCCTTGCCCAAACACTTCCCTAGTCATTGGCTCCACCCACCTGCCTACCTCCCCAGTCACTATCTCCCCCTAGCTATACTCTCTTCTGTTCTACATACAAGTTCTCCCTCTGAGATATTTCAGAGGTCAAAAGTCATAATAAATCTCTCAGAGTCAGGATGAAAATTTAGCTTTTATTCCTGTTCAAACCCCTTAAAAACTTTTACCAGTTTAGATCTCTTTTTGTTTTTTTTTTTTGAGACAGAGCCTCAAGCTGTCCCCCTGGGTAGGGTGCCGTGGCATTACAGCTCACAGCAACCTCCAACTCCTGGGCTCAAGCGAGTCTCCTGCCTCAGCCTCCCAAGTAGCTGGGACCACAGGCGCCCGCCACAACGCCCGGCTATTTTTTGTTTGCAGCCGTCATTGTTGTTTGGCGAGTCCGGGCTGGGGATTCGAACCCGCCACCTTAGGTGTACATGGCTGGCGCCTTAGCTGGTTGAGCTATAGGCGCTGAGCCGCTAATTTGTTTTCTAAATGTTATATAAATGTAGTCATACAGAATGTAACCTATTGGAGATTCACCCAGATTGTTGTATGTATTAATTGTTTGTTCTTTATTCTTCTTTACTTATTTTTGTTTCCCATGTTAAACCAATGTTTTGGGTTTTTTTTTTTTTTTTTTTTTTTTGGCCAGGGCTGGGTTTGGACCTGCCACCTCCAGCATATGGGGCCAGCGCCCTACTCCTTTGAGCCACAGGCGCTGCCCACCAATGTTCCTTTTTATGGCTGAGTATTGTTCCATGCTATGTACTACAATGTGTTTAGCCATTCATTTATCCATTAAAAATCTGGGTTGTTGGCTCGGCTCCTGTGGCTCAAGAGGCTAAGGCACCAGCCACATACACCTGAGCTGGTGGGTTCGAGTCCAGCCCAGGCCCACCAAACAACAATGACAGCTACAACCAAAAAAAATGGCGGGGCGCTATGACAGGCGCCTGTAGTCCCAGCTACTTGGGAGGCAGAGGCAGAGGCAGAGGAATTGCTTGAGCCCAGGAGTTGGAGGTTGCTGTGAGCTGTGATGCCACAGTACTCTACCCAGGGTGACAGTTTGAGGCTCTGTCTCAAAACAAAAAGTCTGGGTTGTTTCTAGTATTCATTCATTCATTCCCTCCCTCTGTTCATCTCTTCCTCCCAGGAGGCTAAGATAGTAAGTTCACTTAAACCCAGGATTTTGAGTATTACAGCCTGGGCAACTCTAGTAAGACCCTCATCTCTGAGAAGAAAAAAATAGCTATGTACATTAATGCAATCATGGGGTACAATGTGCTGGTTTTATATACAATTTGAAATATTTTCATCAAACTGGTTAACATAGCCTTCACAGCATTTTCTTAGTCATTGTGTTAAGACATTTATATTTTACATTTAGTAAATTTTACATGTACCCTTGTAAGATGCACCATAGGTGTACATTAATGTACACAGCTATGATTTAATAAAAAAAAAAGAAGAAAAATAATAATAAATCCACTGAATGTATTTATGCAGGGCCAAAATGCTTAACAAAATGCTATCAAACTAAATTCAGCAACATACTAAAAGAATTATACACCATGTCCATTTCAAAAATTAAAAGATAAAAAAAATTGGCTCATTGCCTTTACCTCAGTGGCTAGAGCGTCAGCCACATACATTTGAATTGGCGGGTTTGAATTCAGCCTGAATTCTGCTGAACAACAATGACAGCTGCAACCAAAAAATAAAAAAATAGCTGGGCATTGTGGCAGGTGCCTGTAGTCCCAGCTACTTGGGAGACTGAGGCAAGAGAATCACTTGAGCCCAAGAGTTTGAAGTTGCTGTGAGCTGTGATGCCACAGCACTCTACCAAGGGTGACTGTCTCAAAAAAAAAAAAAAGATTAAAAAATTTACATGTTAAATAACTCATCTATTTACTTTATTTATTTTTAGCTTATAGTCGCAACAACATGTATGGGAATAAATCATCCGGTATTTTCCCGTAAAACTTTTGATTTCTGTATTGTGGATGAAGCCTCTCAAATTAGCCAGCCAGTTTGCCTGGGACCACTTTTTTTTTCTCAGAGATTTGTGTTGGTGGGGGATCATCAGCAGCTTCCTCCCCTGGTGCTAAACCAAGAAGCAAGGTGGGTAGACCTTCAGTTTTCATTTTCAGCTGGATTCTTTTTAAGGGACAGTTTCAGTATTTACAGGGATAAGCTTGGATTTGATTTGTTGACAGAGCTCTTGGCATGACTGAAAGCTTGTTCAAGAGGCTGGAGCAGAATAAGAATGCTGTTGTGCAGTTAACTGTGCAGTACAGAATGAACAGGTATTTGTAACATTATTCGCTACCAATGGCTTTTATGTTTGTTTACATCTACAAGAACTAAAATTATTTTTTGTCATTTCCTTAGTAAAATTATGTCCTTAAGTAATAAGCTGACCTATGAGGGAAAGCTGGAGTGTGGATCAGAGAAAGTAGCCAATGCAGTGATAAACCTCCCTAACTTTAAAGATGTGAAGCTGGAACTGGAATTCTATGCTGATTATTCCGATAATCCTTGGCTGATTAAAGTACTTGAACCAAACAATCCTGTTTGTTTTCTTAATACAGACAAGGTAAAAAAAAATTTTTTTTCCTTTCGTTTTTCTCTTTCTGTTGCATTATTTTGCATTTCTCAGTTTGCATTAGTGTATGATGTCTTAAAACTTTGCAGTTTGGCCGGATGTGGTGGTTCACACCTGTAATCCTAGGACCCTGCGAGGCCGAGGTGGGTGGATTGCTTGAGCTCATGAGTTCAACAGCAGCCTGAGGAAAAGTGAAACTGTCTCTACTAAAGTAGAGACATGATGCCACAGCATTCTACCCAGGGTGACAAAGTCTCAAAAAAAAAAAAAAACTTATCAGTTGAAAGGCCAAACTAGTATATGTATTTCTCTTACTTCAACATAAAAGAGTCTTTTCTTTCTGTGGGGCCAGTATCTTTGGAGGAGGTTTATTCTGCGGGTTGATGTTTGTCAAAATTGACTTTGGAAGAAGGAAAGCCACAAAGTGAACTCAAGGACATAATTATATTTCCTAGGAAAGAAATTGACTCTGATACTATCAAAGAGCTAGATTTACAAGTGGACATAAGATATAGTAAATTGCTATCCTTTTAAAGACTTCTTAAAATAGGCCTTATTTTTTCCAGCCATTTTAGGTTCACAGCAAATTTAAGTGGAAAGTACTGAGATTTGCCATCTATTCTTGCCCCCGCATTTGCACATAAAGACTCCCCCCTTTTTTTTTTAAAGTATTTTAATTTTTATTACTGGAAAAAGCTTCATTTTCTTATTGAGCTTTCTGACTCTGCTCGTGCCTTCCACACTTCACAAGGATTCTGCTCCTCAATAAGGAAAGCACGCTCGATCCTGTCAGGAACACATTCGCACACATGGAACCACCATAGGCCCTGCTGACGTGTTTTCTTGTTTTAGACGACCTCATAAGAACTTTAGGTCTCACAGTGCTAACCCCTGGAAGTCTGCCTGGGCACACGCCACATGCAGGTTTTGGTGCTTTCCCAACCTCCTTGGTATAAAGGTAAATAATTCTATTACCGGGGGTTCGGGACAGCCTGGTTTGTTAGGGCAGCGGTTCTCACGACCCACAGGAACTGTATTAAAGGGTTGCAGCATTAGGAAGGTTGAAAACCACTCTGTTAGAGGCTGTATTGTAGGAAAGCCTACAAGAGTATGTCAAACACTGCATCATTCTAAGTGCCTCTGGACAGTGACCCTGGAAGAGGAAAAAGGAACTTTCTTTTTTTTTTTTTTTTGAGACAGAGTCTTACTATGTTGCCCTGGATAGAGTGTCATGTGTCATTGGTATCGTAGCTCATAGCAACAACCTTAAACTCTTGGGCTTGAGCAATCCTCTTGCCTCAGCCTCCACAGTAGCTGGGACTATAGGCTTGTGCCAGTACACCCAGCTAGTTTTTCTATTTTTAGTAGAGGCCAGGTCTCACTCTTGCTTAGGCTGGTCTCAAACTCCTGAGTTCAATGAATCTTCAGGTGGAAACCTGCCTTTGACAAAAAAAAAAAAATAGCTGAGCATTGTGGCAGGTGCCTGTAGTCCCAGCTACTTGGGAGACTGAGGCAAGAGATTAAGAGTTGGAGGTTGGCTCGGCGCCTGTGGCTCAAGTGGCTAAGGCGCCAGCCACGTACACCTAAGGTGGCGGGTTCGAATCCCCAGCCTGGCCCACCAAACAACAATGATTGCTGCAACCGGGAAAAAAAAAAAAACTTCTCCAAAAATGATCCAAGAGTAGGGTGGCGCCTGTGGCTCAAAGGAGTAGTGCACCAGCCCCATATGCTGGAGGTGGCTGTTCAAACACAGCCCCGGCCAAAAATTGCAAAAAAAAGATCTAAAAGTAAAGGGCGCATTTGCTTACAGAATTCAAGGTCCCCTTTCTCTAAGCTCTGGAAGTGTTAAAATGGTATTATAAGAGGTAACTGTGGATATATCAATATTTCCCTAGAATCATCACACATTAGGGCCTGGGAGTAATAAATGTCAGCCGCTTGGTTCTACCAATAAGGAGGCTACAAGAAAGGAAGGCTTGCTCAAGGCTCAATGGCCTTGGGAATGATGTTTTTAGGTTCTTCTTCCTTAATTATTCCTACCAAAGGCTACACAGGTTGGAAAAAAAAAACCAAAGATTATTGAAGAATGAAATATATAAGGTTTGCGCGTCACAGAATTGTGTTCATATAAATGATCGTCCCCACCCCTAGCATCATCCTTTGGTCCTTAGCAGTTTGGGTCCCTTTCTCAAAAGGACTTAGGTGTCCCAAGTCTGACTTGGAGCCTTTGGTCTGCGCTCCATGGGAGGTTTTTCTTTTTCTGTCATGGAAACTGTTATGAATTGACTTGTGTTCCCCTCCCCCCAAATTCACATGTTTAAGTCCTAACCTCTAGTACACCTCAGAATGTGAGTATATTTGGAGACAGGGCCCTTAAGGAGGTAACTGAGGTTAACTGAAGTCACAAAGGTGGGGGAAAGGCCTTGGGGGAGAGCAATCCTGTTGGCATCTTGGATCTCTAGCCCCCAGAATGGTGAGAACAATTTCTGTTGTTTAATCCACCCAGTCTGTTGTACTTTTTTTTTTTTTTTTGAGACAGAGTCTCACTATGTCACTCTCAGTACAGTGCTGTGGTGTCACAGATCCCAGCCACCTCAAACTCTTGGGCTTAAGCAATTCTCTTGCCTCAGCCTCCCAGGTAGCTGGGACTTCAGGCACCCGCCACAACACCCAGCTATTTTTGTTGTTGTTGTTGCAGTTGTCATTATTGTTTTAGCTGGCCCAAGCCGGGTTCAAATCCGCCAGCCTCAATGTATGTGGCCAGCACCCTACCCACTGAGCTACGGGCACCAGCTGCCCAGTCTATCGTATTTTTTAAATCACCTTTTTTATTTGTCTTTCCCCCCAACGAGAATATAAGTTTCTGGAGGCCAAAACTAATGACTGACATTGTACATGTATCTCCAAGTGCCTGGGAAATAGTTGATTCTCTGTAAGAGTAAAGAGTTGTGGCTCGGCGCCTATAGCTCAACCGGCTAAGGCGCCGGCCATGTACACCTAAGGTGGCGGGTTCGAATCCCCAGCCCGGACCCGCCAAACAACGATGGCTGCAACCAAAAAATAGCCGGGCGTTGTGGCGGGCGCCTGTGATCCCAGCTACTTGGGAGGCAGAGGCAGGAGACTCGCTTGAGCCCAGGAATTGGAGGTTGCTGTGAGCTGTAATGCCA